>FXXK01001880.1:0-65519 GCA_900184695.1 Betula pendula
GTTGTGGGTTCCTCTCACACTAAAAACAAGTACGCTAAATACCAGGTGTTGTCTAATCACGACCCAAAAACGGCCAAGCTTAATAAAGTCCAATCAACTTATAAATAAATAAATAAATAAAGTCCATAAAAAATATCGTCCATTTGCATTGGTCAAGTATAAGACGTGAGAGAGAAGGAGAGTCGGTGTGCCTCTTTTGCTATGAAGGTCCTTCTCCACAATTATGACATGGCGGGAACCACAATGGGAAAGGTTGCCGGTTGAAATAGGCAATTAAATTTAACGCACATGGTCGACAAATCTGCCATTTGAGGGGCTACGAACTCCCCAAAATAAATAAATAACAATAATAATAATTGTAATATATGTCAACAAATTACCTCACATTTAAGTTGACAAAATATATCCATTTAAATTAATATTGACGTTATATTGGCTGAGACCTTCTCAGCAAGTGAGTCTAATATGTGAGCTATTTATTTAAAATTGATGTTAAATTGTAGACTCAGATTTTAAATTTAAATTCATGTTTAGTACTATTTTAAATCATTATTTATTATAAAAATTTAAATTTATAAAAAAACATAAATTTAAACATTTAAATTAATATTTTAATAATGTATAATAAAATTTGAAAATAACATAAATATCCGTTCTTTATTCACTTATCATGTGCAATTCTTACTTTATTAACTTATTTTTTAAGGATACCTTTTCGGTTTGTTTAATTTTGTTTAATTGTCGAAAGTAATTATGGCGACCTGATTCCATTACACATATATATTTTTTTGAAATAAAACCGCATCATCACAAAGGCTCATATGAAGCCCACATCATCAACTCATAATCTGAGCTTATCACATCAGAGTTAATAACATAAACGCAACAAAAATAAATAATATAACATGAGAGAGACATAACTTAGAGCTGGCATAACTATTATAACAAGTTTTAAACATCAACTATACAACAAAATAATGGCTAACAAAAAGTCATATATGGCTTAGCCAAATACATCAATCTGTTTAACTTATACAACATATTGATGTAACAAAACACTAGACTACCAAAGAAGTCTATACAAAAGTTCCAACAAGCGTACATCGCCCATAGTCATGATATCCCAAATAAGCAGCCACTGGATCTTCATCAAGATCTACAGTACCTGCAATAATAGCATCATCTATGTAATCATAGAAGTCATCCATGATTACATAAGGGAAGAAAAAAAGAAATGGCGAGTCAACAGTTTATAATGAATGAAGACTCCTTCGAGGTTTTCGCATTGAGCCAACTTTTATTTATGCAATCGTTTACAATAACAGCTACTCAACTTCATAAAAATATTATTTTATTATTTAAACTTGATGTAGCTGATGAGGTAAACTAAGCATTTAAAAATATACTATATAGCTGTGAATGTATACATATGCTTCAAAATATGTTTGGATACATATACATATAAACTCATCTAATGCATAACTTTATATATAGTAATATAATCTTCAGCTATACAAATATATATGTATTATGTTCACTCCAAGTCCCTGACCACATAAATACAAGTACATCTAGATTCAAATTCTACAAATCATTATATGCAATTAACTGTAAACATATATTATTAAGTTTCTTTTTTTTCATTAAGACTCTTATGCATACCAATACATTTAGTGTGAAATTCCTCATAAGCCAATACACATAAATAAATCAATAACAATGAATGCATGTTTAATCTTCCACTTTCATCTTTATTTTCATAATATGTACAGCTTGCATAACGGACTCAGCCTTAGCAAACTGGACACATCGAACCCAGGGACAACTCCCTAACTTGCCGTGACGAGCCCAGCCCTAACACTTGTGCGTAACGAGCCCAGCCTTAGAACCTTTCATAACTTTCATCATATCATAATGGGTCCAGCCCTTCTTCATTATCTCTTTATTCTTAGCCCAATAATCATGCTTACATAACAATGTACATGCTTATGTCTATGTAACTTTCAAATCTCAACATGACTTTTTTTTTTCAACAATTATATCATAACAATTGAAATCAAAGTCATTCTCAATCTATAAATTATCATTTCAAAATATCAAAGTAATCAATAATCATAGTATCTCTTTCATATCTCAACACTTTCAAAATCATAACTATATCAATCATATCTCATCAAATATTTTATAAAACATTGAAGGTATTCAAGATAATATTAAATCATTCTCAAACAACATATGATTGGCTCGATCTTGTCATAAACTTAAACATTTTTTGAAAACATTAAAATTCTATTTTTTCTCAACTTGTTTAGCATTTATAAAACATCTAAAATAATTCATAAATCCTTTGAAAACATAAAACGAATCTTTTCCTTTGTGAGTAAGATACTCACCTCAATTCTTTGATGCTAAGAAGATATACCAACTCAAACTCTTAGTCACAACAACCTAAAATATCACATTGCATGCAATCTTAGACACAATTTACAACTCACAACACAATTTCTAAGAATACATAAATGCTTAACAACATTAGAAACACTTAACCCATATTTACCCATAGTTTAATGGAACTCATAACATGAACCCATAAGCTACAAAAGTTAATCCATAATAATTTACTAGGGATTAACATGCTACATTACAAAACTTAACTAAAATCAGAAAGGTAACTTAATACTCACCACAAAGGTATGAAGCTTGGTCTTTGGAACTTTGATCAAATGTTTATACTCCACAAATACAGCAAACCCCTAAACAAATAATTAAGATTAAGCAACATGCATGAAGTGTGTAGCTTAATCTTAAGAATATAGACATAGGTTTGAAAATTTATCTCAAACGATTGGTAGGAATGATAATTTAACACCAAGGATTGTGTTGCCGGTGTTAGAAAACACAACAAAAGCCTTAAAATATAACACTCTTAAGGTTTAAAGCAAACCCTATGAGAGAGGAGAAAGCTCTAGGTTGTTAGAAGTCAAAAAAAGTGAGAAATTAGTTGAAAAATCGCATTTTCAACTATTTATAGCGCATTACTATTCACCACCATCCGGACCTTGCTACAGACGAAGCATATTGAGTGAATAGTAGCAAGGTTCATCCGAACACAATAGCAGACCACTACAGATGACACATTCTATCTGATCTCGTCCGGATGCCGCTGTAGACGTGTTGCAGACAACACCTACTGCCAAGCTCATTTGACCTCGAAAATGATGGAATTGAAAAATTTTTATGAAATACGAAGTTGTATCATTTTGAGTTAGCTTTCCAACGCCACAAAGTTGGATTCAATCGGAGTTCAGAATCAAAAGTTTATAACATTTTACTTTAGTAGGGTCAATACAAAAAGTATTTATTTGAATGGAAAGCCACAAGAATTCTTTCTTGAAGCTTTTTATGTGTGTTTGTCCATTCTCCTTACTTTTAATTACCTTTTTACTCTTGGTTATCAATTTTACTTAGTTATTTACATAATTAAGTTCATAAAATCTTCTAATCATATCTCAGGTATAACAATAATTATTGCTGTGATAAAAGTGATTTATACTTGAGAGATAAAAATGTGTATTTTTTTAATTTTAAATATAATTCATAGTACTAATACGATAAAAAATTTCAATGTTTTATTACTGTAATAAAAAAAAAATTGTGAATATAAATATACATGAGACAAAGATAGATTTATGAGTATAAGTTTATGTGTTATTTCACTACAACTGTTGGGACAGTTTTTTGATTAGTGACGTTTTGAAACCTGTAAGACGATAAATAGTGAGGCCAAGAGCTTGCCAGAATGGGCGGACGAGAGAGAGCTCTGATACTTGAGTCAATGTTTGTCTTCTGAGAATGATAAGGAAATCACCGTAAGCACGAGAGTTAATTTAGAGAAGAAAGAGTCAAAATCCTCACCTTAGTTTCCCATGCTAATATATGTATTGGCTATATATTATATCTATACTGCATCCATGATAATATTGCCAAATGATGAACTGCCACTTTACATTACTGCATGTGATTTATAAACATTTGAGTTCATTATATATGATAATATGTACATCATTTGTATTTGTACTCACTAAGTTGTGGACTTACGCTTGTATCATTTTCACATGTATAACATTTATTGCTTTGTAGATAGTTTAGACGATGGCAGAACCTCGAGGAGTTTTATCTAGTTTGAGGGCATACTCATGGTAGTTTTTGAGAAGTTAGATCCAGAGTGGCTAATCGGCATGTGGAGATCTGGAGGAGACACTCGTCATGATATGATCGAGATCCTTTATATGCTTTATCTTATGAAATCTAAGATTTGAGATTTTATGGTATTTTGATGATCGATCACTGATCGTACGTTTGAAGACACTTATTATCTATGATATGATGTTTTAGCTTAGTCTAGTATTATTATGATTGTGGATTTAAATTAGTTGCTATATTTGTGTGTAAGTGACAAGTCTTTAGCTACAGATTCTCTTCGAAGAGTGTGATATCCCTGAGTCTTATCCCTGGTGGATTAAGGCTGAGAGATGAACTGCTAAGTTATTTACCAGTTAAATGAATTTTGCCAGAACGTAACATGAAAGCAACTAAGGCTTTAGACTCTTGTGTCAACTGTATCTATCAGAATCTTGACTTAGAGTTAAATTTGCTAAACCTCTCAGATCCTTTGGTTTGATTAACAAAAACATATTTTCTAGGGATAAGATATAGGAAAAATCTTCCCTATAACTTATTCTCTTCCCTAAATATAGGAAAAATTTTAAAAAAGTCAAACGCAGTAGCTTCCGTAAACATTGAGAATCTTTCCTATACCTTCAATTTCCATTATTTTAACACAAAATAGTTATCTCTTCGCTCTCCTCTCTCCTCTTTTTGACTTTTGTTGGGGATTTTGTAAAAAATGTGAAGGTTGATAGGTAACTTGTATTTTGTAAAGAAAAAAAATATTTTAATGGTATAAGAAAAAGATAAAGGAAGTTATTATGGAATATGTATAAATACGGAAGCAAAAAGTAATTTTGTTTCCTTAATTTAAGAAAAATCAAAAGAAGGTACTAAAAAACGACATCTGGAACATGAGATGTTTGTTGCATATTTAGTTGTATTAGAGCATTCCTAGCAGACTCAGCAAAATAGCTTTTTGCTGAGTAAATTTTGCTAAAATACCAAAAAATAACCAAAATGATCTGATGAGTGTACTGTACATTCACCAATTGATTAAAAAATCAATATTTCGTTTTTTTTTTTTCTCTCCTCCCTTTATTATTATTTTTCTTTCTCTCCCCCACTCAACCTTCTATTGTGACAAAACAAAATTTAGGATCCCCAAAGAAGCAGAAAATAGCATAATAGAAAATAAATCAATTACACAAGACACCAAGATATAAGTGGTTCGGCTTAACAAGTCTACATCCACAGGCGGAGACGATTTGAAGGAAATTTACTAACAAAAGATGAAGTAAAAAAGAGTAGTAGAGAGAAAATCATTCAAAATTCAAAGCCCCAATACACCCAAATCTCACTCTCACACAAAAGAGAAAATATTCTTTAAATTCTCTAAGCCGTGAACGGCACTACAAACTATGAGAAACAAAGTGAGAAACAAAACCGATGCGAAACACAAAGTGTGCGGCACTGCGCAAAGCCTCTTTTTCTCACTGTTTTTCCCACTCTGTTGCTGCTCTTCACAAAAGCCGAATACTCCTTTATATGAGGTTCAAAGTCGGCTATTACTGGAATCCAAAATCAATTTGGAAAACGAATGCAAGTCGGCTAAGAAGGATTCCTAACATGTTCAGGTTTGGTTTCTACATAAACCAATCCAACAAAGTAAACAAGTTATGCCGCGGGGCCCACAAGTGTTGACTTGAGAAAATATAAGTTATACACGACAAATCTCCACCTTGAATTGAATTTCATCAAGTTCCTAATGCAAATCTCCTCATGACATCTCCTCCAACACCTTAAAGGGTAATCACAAATTACAAACTCCAATCAAGTCCAAGCAATGCTTGAACTTGAAAACCGGAACTAGTTTAGTAAACATATCCGTTGGATTTTCCGCTGTAGCAATTTTCTTCAATGTAATATCACCCTCTGTCACAATCTCCTAAAAAAAAATGATATCTGACATCAATGTGCTTAGTTTTCTCATGATACATTTGATTTTTGGTCAAATGTGTTGCACTCTAGCTATCATAAAACACAACAGTCTCATCTTGCTACAAACCCAGATCATTGACCAAACCTCTTAACCAAATTGCTTCTTTCATTTCCTCTACCGCTGCCATATACTCAACCTCCATAGTTGACAAAGCAATTGTCGATTGTAATGTTGCTTTCTAACTAATGGCACACCCACTATATTTGTTATAGACTAAACCAACATCTTTAGTGCCTCGTATATAATGGAGTATCCATTTCCCTACCTGTCAGTGAACCTTGCCAGGATTGGCCATATTGCAACTAACAATATAGACGAGTGCACACAATAGTATACATGATGCTCCCAATTGCACTAGAGTAAGGTACATGCGATATGAAATGCTCCTCCTCACTTTGTGATGCTAATGCTACTGAGCATTTGAAATGTACGTCATACGAAGTACTCACTAACCAAAGGATTTTTTTCGCACCACTAAAATCCATCATTTCAAACTCATCACCCAAAAGGGATTTCAATCTCTTAACTTCAAACATGCTTTTAGCAGCAATAAGCATGTCATCCACATAGAGCAATAAATAAACAAAAGAACCATGTAATAATTGTCTGTAATACATTAAGTGTTTGTACCATTGGTGTGGAGATTGTTTCAAGCCATACAATGATCATCTCAACTTGACAGTCTTAGCACTCTTAGACAATTTCACCAAATCACATGTTTGGTTCTTATGAAGAGACCCAATCTCCTCATTCATGGCAAAAACCCAATATGCAGACTCATTACTTGTGACGGCTTCTGAAAGAGCGGAAGACTTCTGGAACATGGTGTTCTCTGCCATAGTAAGTGCATATGCTACCAAATTTGCATAGCCATATCTCTTGTTGGAACTGGTGTCCAAAAGTCCAATTGATCATTGATTGATTATTCCCTGATCAATTATAGAACATTGGGCATATCCATTAAGGTTTTACATAGCATATATGTGTTTTGAATATTCACCCGATATATGTATGTAAAGGTTCTTAGGTTACATTGTATTTGACTATGGTGTGAGCAAAGTATTTTTAGCACACAGGAAGATCATAATCAAAGGATCCTTGTAATCTATAAGGTGTTTTGGTTCGTAGTCATAAGGTAGAACTAGGTATTCTACCCTAGACTATATCATGGTCAACTTTGGTGATCTGTCTTGATACAGTGAAACAGGGATAGACTTCAGGTTGACATGATGGTGTAATAGTAAGGTGAAATATATATACAGGGCTATACACTGAATAGGACCACGTGAGTCATTGTTCTTTCTAATAACTGTCAGAAAGAATAGATGTACGTACACGACAACTTATAGCTATTACTTTTAATCCTGAGAAGTTAGTGAACCAGATGTTTGAGTGAATATCACTTTGATGTATTGGGGAGTAAGGGCAAGTTTTCTTGGTCAACATCTCTATACATCGGGTGATTGACATGAAGTAATGTGGAAGATCTCTCTTCAAGAAGGAATCCAAATCCTTTATGGATAAATAAAGAGATAAGGAACATTCCCATTGTTTTAGGATTGATAAGAATGTTTTATTTTGTATCTCAGACCTGAGTGGGTTTCGGTAGAATTTACTTGAAACGGATGTACAAGGGTGAGAGGAATCTCACAGGGTACAATGAGATAAAACATAAAGTTTGATTCGGTGCCTCGAGGAAAAAGATATAATGAACAAAGTGACAGTTAATCATCTTTGTTTTAACTATGGAGTAAGTTCTATGGAGGGGTATTATGTTTAATAGGCATGTCACGAAGGATTAATTGTGTATTTATCAAAATATGAATTAGAGTACAATCACATTTGTTTAGTGGAAACATCTGTGATTTTTAGTAAGGTGTGATGAGTCATTGAGTGACAAGATTTCACAAGGGACTAAATAGTTAATTCTATTTTCCTTCAGGTCCCTTCTTGAGTTGATGTAAATTGACTAAGGTAAATACGTTCCTCAATTATTTTATTAAGGATTTATTTATTTAGGCTGTTTTTATTTAAATAAAATTTGGCTTTTGAATTTTATTCAAGCTGATTTTATTTATTAAAAACTTAGGCTAAGAGAATTTATTTCTAAGAGCCTTGTATGAAGAGGTTTGATCCAAAAGAATTAATTCCTAGGCTTGGTTCAAAGAGAAAAGAGCATTGGACCAAAGAGGTGAAACCAAGGGGCGCAAGCTAAGTCCAATGAAGATGAGGGCTAGGGTTTTAACCCTAGCCCATAGTCAGCCAAAGGGGGAGAGAATTCTCCCCCCATGGCCAACGGCTACAAGTCGGCCAAGGGGGAGAGAATTCTGCCCCCAAGGCCGATGGCCACTAGAGGAGAAATCCTCTAGTGGCTTGTAATCCATTTTTGCTTGGGATTTGATTTAATTCTATTTTCTAATTCTATACCGTAATTAGATTCTAGAATTTTCTCCACCCCCTCTTCAAGAAAACCTAAATCTATAAATAGAGGGTCATAAGAAGCATGAGACACAGCAACACAAAGCATTAACTTCAACAAAGAGTTGAGAGCTACAATATAGTAGAGGGTGTAGAAAACCTAAATCTACAATATCGTGTTCTTTGAAGCTCCTTCAAGTCCTCGATGATTTTAGATCTTTAAGATCTAAAAGTTCTTGGTGTTCTTGGCATTGTTCTTCAACCTTTGAAGATCATCAGCAACAAGCATGCAGAAGGATTCAAAACCTCATGCAAATATTTCTAAATGCCTAAAGGAAGCCCACACGATTTGTAAGTAACTACAAACTTGTTATTTCTTTTATCATTAGAATAATCAAATGCTATGTTTCCTCTTGAAGTATGCTACGATCATATGCTTTTTGTTTTTTCCGCTACGTATGATGTTTTTTATAATCATGATCCCCAACAATTGGTATCAGAGCCATCTTCAAAGAAACATATTTTTGATTTTCTAGCATGATGATTTTTGGCCATGCATGTTGTTTGTTTGGTTTTTGTTCAAAACAGCTCCGATGAAATTGATTGTTCGTTCATCAACCTTAAACATGTTTATAACATGTAAGGAACTGATATGGAACGTTTCAAATCGATAGGAGAACGTTTGATATTTTATTTATGTTTTTCCATGCAAAACAGTGTTGCTGTAATTTTACAGTAGGGGCTGCTGTAATTACGAATTTTTGAGATGCCTTAAGCAACTTCTAAAATTACTTGAAGAGTGTTTTATGCATGGAAAATTCGTGGTTGACGTAATGCAAAAATCGGATTCAGGTTTCGAATTTTATTCGAAGGGTTTCTGGTCCATTTTCCATTCGTTGACAGTTTCTGGATTTTTAGATTTCCAGCAGTGACTGTTTTTGTTTTAATTTTTTTGCATAACCTGTATGTGCTTAAAAATTAATGTGACAGTTGATTTCACATGTAGAAAGGTTGGTTGATACATTGAAAAAGTCGAATCAGTGTTTTGAACCTTTTCTAAATATAGTTTCAAGGTTTTCCAAACGAATACCAATTCTGGAATTGTAAAAGTCCTGGAATGTTTTAAACTCGTAATATTTTCTTTTGATGTATAATCATTGAAAGAAATTTTTTTGATTATGGAATATGTTATAGGACATACTTAACATGGTATTGATCAAAAGAAAATAGGTTTTCAAGTTTGTTATAATGTTTTAAAATGAAACTTTTGAATCTTTGATTCAAGAAGTTTAAAGTTAAAACATAAGGGTTGAAATCAATGTTGTCTTATTAATTTTAAATGCATGGTTACATGTTGTCTATGATCGTTCATTGTTACGATGAAACATGTATGCATTCATTGGTTTGATTGATTAAGGTTTGCATAATTATTGCATGTTGACACGTCATGAGTTCTTATAACCATGAGATGGGTAATAATCATTGATTTAATTTATGGTTATGGAAGCATCAGTTTATAGTGAAGCCAAGTTGCCACCTTAAAAGTGTAATACCTAGGATGTACCCTAGGGGCGGCAATGTCTTTAGAAGGATTATGGTTTTTGCTAAAACCCTAAACCTAGAACCCTAAAGTTTTGTCCAAAAGATTCTTTGACCTAATTTTCCTAATCTTGTTCACAAAACTTAAATATCCAACCTAATTGGAATAATGTTTGAGAACTATATCAGGAAACTTATGAATAAAGAATATTTTGGATAATTTTTTTTTTCCAATAATGGAAACTTGTTTCCGAAATTGAGAAAAAGATAATGGTTGAATTTTCTTAGTGGGAGTAGGAGTTGAAAATTCTTAGGACTCCTCATAAATGATTGGCTCCTATTCGGGAGATGGTTTGCTAATTTTTTCATTAGTCAACCATGTCAAATAGATTGGATTCAAATTTCTAAGAAATTAGAATACCTAATAAGATAAGAGTTTTTAACTTTGTTAAAACTACTTATAAGATTAGGAAAATAATCCAATCGAAAAGGCAAGAGAATAAAAACCCATTACTGTTGAAATATCAAGTGAGAGAAAAAGATTCCTTGAATCCTAGATAGTCTCCACCATAAATCTACGATGAGAATAAAGTAAGAACGTCTTGTTTTGGCCTTGAGCCTTACTTCCACGCAAAGGATGTTTTTATTTTATAGATCATATAGATTCCGGAAGGATAGATGAATAGTATTTTATGCATCAAGGATGGCCATCCGCAGTGGAGTCACTTGACATTCACTACAAAATCTACTTGATGGTATTTACTTGACTAATTCTTAGTCAAGGTATTAATCTCCTAGCAGAGCTATGTTATCTTGAAATTAGAGACTGTGGTAAAACTAGCAATTCATTAATGACATAATGTTGTTAATGGTATTTATTAATGACTAACTAGCATTAATGATAAGATTAAAGGTCTCGCCTTGTTAGGGTGACTGAGAGCATCTTATCTTGGCCTTGAGCCTTGTTCCATGGAGAGGATGTTTTTAGTTCACAGGGATTAGCTTATCGTTGCTTTTATATTATATGTTTTCTTATGGGTTTTACATATTATTATGATTGCTAAAACATGCTATAATATATTCTTTAATTCTTTCAATTTTTACTACATATGATTTGTCCTATTTGCCTGTTGGTCATATTATAATCTTGTCACATCATAACTATCAAGAATGGAAATCACACTATGACAAATCTTTGACGCAAAAAGGACACCAAATGGTGTAAAGACATCCACCTTATCCCAGACTAAAGTCTGAACAAGGAATAATTAATAGATGTACTCAATGAGACCATGTAAATAGTACCTTTAGAGATTATATCTTAACGTCAATTGTTCTAGAGCTTTATGCAAAGCTAGAAACTTTTAAGGATGCTTTTGACATGCTCAAGTTTCTGGAGGAATGTTTTGGGAATCAACTTCTTAAAGCGGGAACGAGTACAAAGTTAGGAAAAGTTATATCAATTGACAATGAATTGTCAGATGGAAGGAACTTGGTTTACTGGATGAAATAGTAAACAATCAATCTAGTATTTATGACATTCTCAGAGCTGTCACACACTCGTATAAGGGGATCAGGATGAAGAACAAAGGCAAAGAAATTTGCTCTTCATCAGATACCTTGAGTGAGATAGTTGAGAGCGTGGTAAGCCTAAAAGGTACAGAGATTGGCAGCATTTCCTACTCAAAACCGAAAGGTGAAGAGGGAAAGACCAAAGGTGATGGCAAGATTTCTGCCATCATGATAGATAAAGCTAAAAGCAAATCCAAGGGCAAAGCCAAGGGGATCTGCTTATATTGCAAGGGTAGTGGATATGGGTGGAACAATTGCCCAAAGTATCTACTTAGGATGCGTTTGGGATTGAGATTTCGCAGAAAATAAGTGCGATTTTAAACAAAGTCGTAAAAACTGGATTGTTTGGTAACTGCATTTTTAAAAAATTATGATTTGAAAACGCAAAATTTGTATTTTAAAATTTATAAAAACCACTCACAATAAAGCAAATCCTTGTAGGATAATTCTAAAAGAAGGTATCGATCCGCAGAGATTGTAATGGTTGTTTTTACTACAAAGTTCCCAAGATTCCTTCTAACTCAACTTATGAAACTAAATGATTTTGAATTTCTTGTTTACTTAACAACTAAACAACATAAATGAACAACAAGATAAAGGGAGTAAAGAGAGTATAAGGATTTGACTTCATCCAATCCGCATACTACAAGTGAACTACATCTAGCATGGATCTTTTGACATAAGCATAAAATGAGAGTGCAAAGGGTGTCAACCCTACAACTACTCAACATGAAAATACTTTTAAGAGGAAATGATATAGCATCTTAGTTACACACTAACCACCCACCTAATCATCTAAATGTGAGATAATTCAAGCTCCCTAGCATACAATATAAATCCTCCTCAAAGTTTACACAATTCTATGGAAAAAGCATGAGGCATCATAGGTTCCCACTAGACTTTCCACTTACACTAAATTAAACTAAGTGTGGATTGAATCATGGTCCCTAGCATAACTCATCAAACCCTCATAAAATCATGTCCAATAGCATCATTGTATAGCCTATGTTTCCTCAGTCAATGATCATGAAAACATAAAAGTCAATCAAGAAAATAACACTTTCTCATAGACAAGAAGAGATATATTTTCTCAAAGTGATATAAAATGAAGATCAATATCCTTGGCTACACAATCATTATACAAAATGTGTAAGATCCTAGCTAAACATAATCAACTCATAGCACTTGGAATGAATTCCATCAAAACTCTATAAAAGGTTTAGTTCCTCATAGAGGATTTGGAAATCTCCATTGAATTGGAGAAAACCATTTCCTAAGGAGATTAAGAGCTATGGGTTGTGTTCTACCTACTGTCCAGCAGCAAAAGAATGCAAAAAGAAACTAAAAACTACTCTTAAAATAAACTAAAATGAACTACTGCCTCTCTCGGACAAATTTTACATAAGTAGGGGAAAAAAAGCTTTGATCTTTTCTTAAGGATAAGATCAAGCTAAAAATCTTCAATCCAGCTATTAGGAGTCCTCTGAGAAGAGATTTCGGCGCCCACCATAGCCTACCAAGCCGCAATCTTTGATTAAAAATATCATCTCACTGTCATCGGTTGTCAAAGATCTTTTACGTTTTTGGAAGCTTCGATGGCAATCAATCCAAGGTTCTGGTGATCGATCCAAGGCTACGATCGATCCAAGCTTTCTGCGATCGATCCAAGACTGCGATTGATCTACAGAAAGTGGCAATTGATCCATGGACATTTCTTGAGCTCCTCAACTTTCCCTTGATGTCTTTTTACGCCTAATGTTAATGATTTGCTTGTGTTTTCCATTAGGGCATAAAAATAAGACAAACATTAAACACAACAAAATATTAGATAATAATACACACTAAGGTTTAACATATGCGAGTTAGGGAGTTTGAATGTGTAACATTCAACACTTATCACACCCCCAAACTTACATAATACTAGTCCCTTAGCTTTACAAAACTAAAATTAAAATGAAACAGATATAAACAACTATTCTACCTCCTTTGTCGTAGGAAATACGATTGCATTTAGCATATGCAACAAGCCTTTTAAAACCCTAGGCATCCCTAGCGGACGAGTGAAGTCTCGTGAGAATTCATGTTATCTCAAAAACTGAAGTATCACAAACAACCATGATTCTCATTCATTAGCAAGCTTAAAAGGATAAACTCCATCTTCAAAAATGAATTGGAATTTCAAAGTCTAACCACTCACAAATGATAAGCTGAGATTTCACAAGTTCAATTCAGTGTAAAGTGAACCAACACATAATCATGAGGCTTCAAATTAATTCTGATGTCAAAGCTCAATACCTCAAAGTTGACTGGGGTCCCCATCAGATTGAATAACCATGACATTCTTTTTTTTTCTTTTTTTTTTGTTTAACTTCAACCAATCCAAATTTTCACCTTTTGACGTAAACATTCATTGCTTAGTGAGGCAAAAAGTCCAGTTACTCAGTGAAAGCTTCGAAAATGGTCCTCTCTTTAACCAATTCAAAATTCGCACCTTTTGACGTGAACATTCATTACTTAATGAGGCAAGAAGTCCAGTTACTCAGTGAAAGCTTTGAAATGGTATTTTCTTTAACCAATTCAAAATTCTCACGTTTTGACGTGAACATTCATTGCTTAATGAGGCAAGAAGTCTAGTTACTCAGTGAAACTTTGAAAATGGTATTTTTATTTATTTATTTATTTATTATTATTATTATGCCAAGGTATCCATCCAACAAGTCACCCAGCTTCATCCAAAATATTGAAAGCATACACAATCAGGTTCACATGTCATACCTCACAAACTATGTGCTAATGTGCTCATAGCAGTTTGAATTGAAATAAGTGAATGCTTAGATGCCAAAGGTAAGCAACAAGACCTAGAATCCTAATCATATGATCATGTGTTCAACATTCTAAGTTCGCCAATGAAATTCAAATCACAGTTCTAGATCAACCAAATTCTTAAGAATAACAAGAATATGCATTTTTTTTTTTCAAAAAAATATGGACAAAGTGTGTGTGTGTCTCCCCATACCCCCAAACTTGAATTACACATTGTCCTCAATGTGTAGAGAAAAATCGAAAGATCATACCAGAGAGATGAGAAATTGGTTGGACTAGGTATGGCTTATAGCATACCCCCAAATTTGAATGCAAGCACATTTTTCTTGAAAAATAAATCGCTGAAAACAAAACAAAGGAAAACTAAAAACAAAATAGAACTAACAACAATCAACAGAAAATGAAACAAATAATGAAAAACAAGACAGAAAATTTTAAAAGATATGGCTCTTTAGTGCATGAAGTGGCCTTAGTTCCACTAATTTGTCCTTGGGTTACCTCCCAAGTAGTGCTAAGTTTATTGTCTTAAGCCAGACTATGTAACTCTCAAGTAATATGCTGGACAGATTGGAGGGTCACATCCTCATCTCTAAACTGAATGCCATCTTCATATAAGGCTTCACCCGGTGTCCATGCACCTTGAAAGTTTGATTCTTTTCTTTGCAATAGGCCTCCACAGCTCCATGGTGATAAACTTTTGTAACATCATAAGGACCATACCACTGAGACTTTAGCTTATTAAGAAAGAGTCTTAATTCTGAACAATATATCAACACCTTCTGTCCCACATAAAACTCCTTGACAAGCTGCTTATCAGGATATTTTTTGGTTATTTCCTTGCACAACTCATCATTTTCATATCCACCATGCTTTAACTCCACATCTGGTGCCTTGCGAATAGAAGGATCAAGAGCAATGTTAATAGGCACAAGGGTATCAAAGGGAAGTGTATACTTTCTTAGATGAGGTGCAGAAGCCTCAAGGGAGTGCATGGCATCAATGATATCGATAACATGTTTGTGCTCCAGCTCTGTGAGGTTATGAGTCATGGCAACCTCCAAGGGATCAATGTTGTGTACTTGCAAAATTTCTTTAGCAGTACTTTGGACCACATCAATATTGAAACACTCATAATTATCTTGTTGTAACTTCATTGCATCAAACATTTTGAACTCGACCTTTTCTCCATTTACTTCCATGCTTATAATACCCTTTTTAACACTTATGTTAGTATCAACAGTGCTCATAAAGGATCTTCTTAAAATAATGGGTAAGGATGATGACATGAGTGATTCTTCCATATCTAGGACAATAAAATTAACATGCACAATAAATTTATCTACGTTGACCAAGACATTGTCTAAAATACCTCTCGGTCGCTTGATGCTTCTATCGGCCAATTGCAATGTAATTGAGGTTGGTTGAAGTTCCCCCTAACTCAGTTTCTGATAAACCTCATAAGGTAGTAGATTGATACCTGCCCCCAAGTCTAACAAAGCACGGTCAAAGAGTTTGACACTAATCCTGCATAGGATAGTAAAACTACTTGGATCTTTTAGCTTAGGTAGTAACTTTCTTAACAAAACCGCACTTACCTCCTTAGTTAATGCAACTTGCTTATGTTCTTGAAACTTTCTCTTGTTAGTACAACAATCCTTTAAAACCTTGGCATCAGATGAGATCTGTTTAATTGCATCAAGTAAATGAATATTGATTTCAACTTTCTTTAAAGCTTCAAAAACATTCAGCAATTGTTTTTCTTTCTTAGGCTTCACTAACCTTTGAGGGAAGGGTGGCAATGTCACATACTCCCTCTCAATTACCTTTTTGGAGATTGTGGCTTTTATTGGAGGTGCTTCTACTTCCTTTTCTATTCCCACCTTGTTATCAATGAACTTACCACTCCTGAGAGATGTCACAACATTGACCTGCTCATGTCATCTTGGATTGGGTATTGTTTGGAATGAGAATTCGCCTCTCTTTCTCTCGCTCATCTCCTTGGCCATTTGCCCCACTTGTGTTTCCAATCTCTGAATGGCCTAGCTAGTTGTTGCTTCCAATTTTTGAATAGACAGACTAGTCTAAGCATTAGTCTATTGCTGTGCAGTTATGAACTGGAGTATAGCCCCTTCAAGATCATTCTTTTTCTGCTCCGGATTAGGTTGCATCACTTGTGGTGGAGCCTGATAATTATTCCCCTGCTGAAAATTTGTTGTTGCCCTTATGGATTCTGCACATTCTGATTACTACTCCATTAGAAATTGGGTGGTTTCGCCACCTGCATTGTAAGTGTTGGAGTATAGATTGTTCTTTGAGGAAATCCACCTTGTCCCACATAGTTGGCCTGTTCTTGATCTGCAAATGGAGACGTAGGACAAGTCTTAGTGGTATGGTTAGAATGAGAACATATGGCACATACCTCGACTTGTTGTACTTGCTGAATTGGAGAGATGTTGTGTGATCTCATTGCTTTCACAATCATATCTAGCTTCCTTTCCATGTCGCCATTTGAGATTGGACTCCGCTGTTGGTACTTATCTCATAAACACCCTTACCTTTTGATACATTCCTTCCTTCTGATGAGAATTGCTAAGAATTTTCACTTAAAGTTTCAAAGAGCTCAATGGCTTCCTCACTGCTTTTCTCCATCAGTACACCACCACAGGCTGAATCAACAAGACTTTTGTTATTATCATTTAGACCTTCATAGAAAGCTTGTACCTAGTCGTCTTGAGACAAATTGTGGTGTAGACATTTGAGAAGTAGCTCATTGAAATGCTCCTAAGCTTCGAAAAAAAGATCTTCATCCTTTTGTTGAAAAGTTTGAATTTCTCTTCTAAGTTGCCTAGTTTTTTGAGTTGGAAAGAATTTTTTCAAAAATTTTGTGGCCAACTCTTCCCAGTTGTTAATAGAACCTGCAGCCAGAGAGTTCAACCACAACTTAGCATTATCTTTTAATGAAAAAGGGAAGAGGATTAACCTGACATGCTCTGAAGTTAAGCCATGAATGTTTGGCGTCTTGCAAAGATCAAATAAATCTCTTATGTGCAAATATGGATCCTCGAAGGGTGTGCCTCTAAATGTGGCAGCATGTTAAGTAAATGAAGAGATAAATTGAAGCTGCCCTGTGCATTTGGTTGGTAGGCGATGCATGATGGTTGATTAAGGTTTTGTGGGATGAAAGAACTTTTCATCGGCTTTCGCTCGGGTTGATTCTCTATGTGTGCTTCAACCATTTTTTCCTCAACTTCAAATTTCTCTTCTTCTTCGAAGTCTTCTTTTGGCCTTCGAGGTTGTCGAATAGTTTGTTCAATCTTTGGATTGTATGGAATAACAGTTAAATTCTGAGATTGACGTCCTTGCATGGGCAAAAATCGAGTTCTACAGTGGACAGCAGCTTCAGTGCTATTGTCTAGAAGAGGGTGCTCGAGAGCAAGGAATGGGCGCTCGATCGCAGTTGTCTGAAGGAGGGCATTCGAGCGCAGGGAATGGGCGCTCGATCGCAGATGTCTGAAGTGGCGCTCGATCGCTAGGATTGGGCGCTCGATCTCCCTACAGCAGAACATAACTAAATTTTGCAAAAACTTCAGAGAAAAAGATTAGAATTTTTTTTTTTTTTAGAGCAGCAGAAACAAAATAACTTAAAATAAAAGGAAAAACTTTAAAAACACAATTTAACGCAATCCCTGGCAACAGCGCCAAAAACTTGTTGTATAAATATCCACCTAAATAAATAGACGAATAAATGCACATTTTACTTGTAAGTGCACAAGATCAAAACGATAGTATAGATGGCAAATACAAGATCATTCTCACGAGGATTGGTAAAATATGATTAAAAAACAATTCCTAAAAAAGATATTGTTGAATGGAATGAAATAAATGATTGAATTGAAATAGTAAGAATAAAGGGTTAGGGCTTTGATATCCACCACTAATCATACTCAAATAAGGCAAACAATATGCACAATGCTATAATCATATCAAGATACTCAATGTTTGCTAGCCTAAAGGCATGCGTGTATACTCCAAAAGCTATTGATCTCCCTAAACAACGAGATTAAGTATGGGTGTATACTCTAACTCTTTTCTTTCTTGAGGGATTTAGCATGGGTGTATACTAAGTTGTTCTTCAAGAGAGCATAGATCTATAGAGATTGACAAACAAACTAAGACTTAGAACATGGTGTATATTCAAGTCTTTCATGTTGATTACCCCAAGAACTCGCAATTGGTTCTTTTGTCACTCTACTAGGCCCAGGACTTTCGGTCATCCAAATTGACCTAGATAACACTCTACACATGTTATATGCATAAGATGATCAAACCCATACATAACCCATATGAAGAACGAACAAAAACCCGAGATAAATCAATTAAGCATCAAAACATGAATTGTAGCAAGACAAATTGAAACCTTAAAGAGACATGATTAGGGCTTCAATCGAGCCCTAACTAAAGTATTAGTTACACATAATTTGGATGAAAACCATCCTCATAAGAAAATAACAAAGAAAAACTGAAAAGTAAAGAAAAACTAAGAAAAAACATTCTTTGAAGACTTTGATTTTTGTCCTCAAGCTTGTGTATTTGTTTTGAAGGACTTAGAGGAATATATATAGAGTTTGGAAACAACCCAAATCAATTTCGTACATCCTAGGAAGTCCAAGATTGAGTTGGGGTCGGATTACCATCTTTCCATATCAGTTCTGCCGACTTCAGAGTTTTTCAGCGCACGATAGTGCTCGAGCGCACCTTGGATGCAAAAACTGTGGCTTAATGATTTGTTCCTCTTTGAGTTCTCTTTCCAACGCACTTGACCTTGTCTTAATCCGAGTTTTGAGCTAAGAGTTATGACGAAAATAGTGCACAAAGGTCAAATGCTCAACAGCTTTGCACAGTTCATGTGTTTTAAGCCCGAGTTGATGGAATTGACTTATTTTCTTCCAAAACCTACAAAATAAGGGAAAGTACAAAAACAACACAAAACATCATATTATAATAAAACTAAAGAGATTAACATATGTGAATTAAGGGGCTTGAATGTGTAACATTCAGCACTTATCATCTGGCTTGGCTTGATTGACATTATCAATGAGCTCCAGCTGGAGTTCGTCCGAGCTTCCAAAAAGCTGAGCTTGAAAATACATTTCATAATTCAGCTTGATTACAATCCTAGATGCAGTACTTCTCAAATTTTGTTTTCACGCACTACAAAAAAGCACGTGTTTACTTGGTGTATTTTAAACACCGTAAATAATCCTATAATTGCCAAGAAAATATCCTGGCGTTTAATTCCCGGCGTATTAGCAGGGCTTGGTTATCGCGCGTCATAAATTGGGTTTTGTTGGCGTAAAATAAACGCCAATAAATTTTAAAAATTCGTTGGCATTTTTGGAAACGCCAACTAATTTTTTTGGCATTTAACGTAAACACCATAAAATTTTCAACTATTTCTGGCGTTCATTCAAACGCTAAAAAATTGTAGAGAAAATTTCCTGAATTTTCCTCTACTATTATAAAAAATTTGGTTATACTAGCTAGAAATAACTGGATTTCCAGTAACCTGTTAATACAATATATATATGTTCATTACGCTATAAAAATTTTGGTTATACTAGCTAGAAATATGATTTAAGAGCATTTTCATTCGGTTCTTTATTTTTATCCTTAAAATAGAGAGTAAAATCAGTTTTCGCTACTTTAGAGAGCCACTTTTTCTAAACACCTACATCCGACTCTCTAAACTTAGGATCCATTTTGACTTTTTCATTTAAATATTAATATTTTAAGATTTTTTTTATTCTTTCTCAAATAAATAAAATTGGAAAAATCAAAAAGTTGGAAAGAGAAATTAATATTTTATTATAAAAAAGAAGAGTAGGGAGTGAAATGACTTCCTACTAGTAGGAAGCCATTTTATACTCCTTACTTTTTTTTTTTTCTCAAAGTAGAGAGCCGGATGGAAGCAATAAAATGGTTCAAAATTCATTTTGACTCTTTAAAAATAGGGAAATTCCTACAATAGGGAGCTGGATGAAAATGCTCTAACAATATATATATAATCAAACTGTAAACAGTATCTCCTGTAACATTTTTTTCTCATTTAATTAGGAAAAAAAAAAGAAAAAAACTTTAAACAGTAACATAAATTTGAAGGAGCCTTGCAAATCCAACGTTATGGGAACTGAATCCCTTATTTTACATATTATATATTCAAAATCCACATAAAAGTTACACCAAATCCCATATTAATTAATTAGGATTAAACCTCATGATGTATAAAAAAACTGGAAAACACTTGAAATTCATTCTACATCCAGTAACAATATTCAATGAATACCTTAACGGATACATCATACATGACGCGCGTGAGTTTTACCATATAATTAATAAACATAGTATATGCATTATCGACTTTGAAGCTCTTGGTAGTAACCAAATGTTATAACCTTATAATTATATTATTATTATTATTATTAAATAATTAGTCATTTCCTTACTAGGTTAGGATTCCACTTCTTATCGGGATTAAGGTTATTTTTTATTTTTATAAAAGCAATGTAAGTGCCTTTAGGCTAATCATTAAATAACAACTTTAATTAATTGCTATAAAAAATCTGTGGAAGCTAGACCCCCTTGAAGTGTTTGTATCTTTCTCTATTTCTATTCTGATTTACCCTGATTTTGGGTGATAAGAACTAAGATGAAGGTTCTTAATTACCACCAAAGAATCAAGAGTCGTGCATGTAATATATATAAACCGATATTATAGGTTGAGGACATTTATTATCTAGATTCGGATAAAGAGATATAAGGTCCGTTTGAGTCTGTGATGTGATATTTAAAAATGCAGTTAAGCATTTAACAAAATTGTAGTTTAACTTTTAAAATCGTAATTTAGCCTTTAAAATTATGCATTTTCAAAAAATCACAACATTTCCTGCGATTTAAAAACTCATATTTTTTATGATTTTCAATCGCAAATTTTTAAAAACGCAATTCCAAATAAACCATTTTCTGTAATTTGGTTTAAAATCTCACTTTCTAATTACAAAATTGCAATACCAAATGCATTTTTAATAGTGTATAATGTATATGTTAAGATTTAAAATTATGTAATACTATTTAGTTAGATACAATTAAATAAAATTTTAACCTCGAAATAAGATTAAGATGATCTTATTCCATTAGTAAGGAGGTTGATATCATTAATAAAGAGATATAATTAATCGGCCTAATAAATGAAAAATTGAATTTTCCACTCACTTCGAAAATACCGCCATCTTCAATACGTTAAAGTCTAAAATATCTTTACCTATAATGGGGCGATCACTCTGTATTTATATTCCGGCCAAAGTTTATGCCATAATATTGTGACCATCGACAGCCCTATACAGAAACATTTGAAAAAGACAAAGCCGGCCCTTCATAATGACGTTGAAAATAATTCATTGTCTTTTCAAGGTCATTAGGAAACGGTCAGACTATATATTACTGAGTTTGTGAAAAAATTGAAAGAAATGTCGGAATAGCTAGCGTGATGTTGATGACAACTACATGCATGAGAATCTTTTTGGTAAAAGTATATCGCACTTATTGGAACCCTTGTGTTAATAATACTTCCCTTTTTCGTCAGCAATTTTTGAGAAGCTCTCATGTCAAGTTCATCCATCAATAATGCTATTAAGTAGAGAGAAAGACTTGAGAATCAACTTAATTGTCAAACAAACTTTAATGCTTGAGAGCGAACATGATATTTTGTAAAACAAACTTTAATCGTTGAGAGCGAACTAGTGAAAAATTGAATTTTTTCACTCACCACTCATGTTAAAATCATTCAGCAACCGGACCTTTGTTTTGTTTGAACTAGGAGAAATAATAGGTGTGTGTAGGTGGGCTCTTATTCTTGCTCGACCACAATTACTTGAGGCTAGAAAGGGTCACCAGCCAAAGTAGAAAAAATCATTCACATGCGAACAGACAAAAAATAAATAAATAAAAAATAAAAAATGTCATTCACGTGTAGAACCTGTCCAATTTGATTTGCACCAGGAATTAAGCAGAATGTATATGTGGAGGTGAGCTCTTCTTTCCTCATGACCTAAAATTATAAGTAGTTGGGTAGTTCAACAAGAGAAAAATCAATGATATTTTGAATTTTAGATTAATGCATTCTTATTATAAAACTAGCTAGATATAATTGAGCTTTCTATTAAATTTAATTCTCTTTCAATCTAGAAACCAAAAAAAAAAAAAAGGGTACATTGATTATATATATGGAAATTGAACACCAAGTCTAGCTTTCACATTCGTTGAATATAAGGGTGTTTCACAAATAATAGAATCATTACAGTTATGATCTAAATTAAACCTGTGATAAAATTATATCAATTTCGAAGTGGTTTTAATTTAGGGTAATGCTTAAACAACAATTAAAAAAATTTTTAGAGGATTAACTAGCATTTTTTATTATTTTTTAAATTAAATAAGGTTCATCTCTTCAAATAAAGAAATAGACCTATTTAATTTAAAAAATAAAAAATATGCTAATTAATCCCTTAAAAAAAATTTTAATAAATATTTTAACACTGCTCTTTAATTTATATTTAGCTAGTCTCTTTAGACTCCAGTTAAAATTAGTTTATTAATGACCTTGAAGCCTAATTGTACTTTTGTTCCTTTAAAAAGTACACAAGTCCCGAGGCTCGAGCACCATAGGTTAGTGCTTGGTCCCAACTAGGGCTGTAAATGAGTCCGCCTGTTCGCGAGCGCGCTCGATACTCGCTCGGTTAAAGTCGACCCGAGCTCGAGCTCGGTACAATACAAACTCGCTCGTTACTGTAAAAGCCCGCTCGATTAGTTAGTGATACATATCCGACTCGCCCGACTAAGCTCGATAGGGGCTCGCGAACCTGGTTTATTAAGGCTCAAAAAGATTGGTTCGTTTAAGGCTCACGAGCTTGACTCGTTTAAGGCTCGAATAAACCAACTTATTATTATCATTATCATATGATTTAAGTTATCTAACATTGTACTTATCACTTATGTCATGTAATTATATAAACATTAGATCAAATAATAATAGGAATATGATAAAAATTTGTTAGGCTTAGTCATTATAATTTATATCATTGATTCATTATCATTATATTACTTGTGATTATCATTATCATATAATCTAAGTTATCGAACATTGTACTTATACCATATAATTATATAAATACTAGATTAAATAATAATATGAATAAGATAAAACTTTGTTAAGTTTAATCATTATAATTTATATCATTGATTCATTATCATTATATACTTAACAATGCTATTAATATAGTCTCAAATTAAATAATTAGTATTATAATGAACAATATATATTATTAACATATACTAAATTAATATCTTAAGTAAATAAATCAATATTATTATAAAATATGTTATAAGTAGGTTATAACTTAATAAATGAGTCGAACTGCCTATTTAAGGCTCGAAAAGCCTTAAATGAGCCGAGCTGCCCATTTAAGGCTCGGTAAGTCTTAAATGAGCATAGCTGGCCCATTTAAGGCTCGAAAGCCTTTATATCAAGCTCGGACTCGACTTGTTAAAGCATTTTAATCGAGCTCGAAAGCTCGCGAGCTTGAGCTCGAGCTCGGGTATTGTCTAACGAGTCGAGCTGAGCTGGCGTTTCTAAGCTCGATTCGAGCTCGAGCTCGGCTCGTTTAAATATTTTTCTTAAACGAGCCGAGCTGAAAATCTTAAAGCTCGACTCGCTCGACTCGTTTTACAGCCCTAGTCCCAACCAACCAACCGCTACAACCCAGTGAAACACGGGGAGAAAAGTTCAAAAAAAAAAGAAAAAAAAACTTTGTTTAGCAGATGATTAAAGATTAAACAAAAGCCTAGTATTAAAAAAAAAAAAAGTATTATAGTATGAAATCTGTTAGAACGTTTTCTATTCGGTAACGTGTGCCTTTGTTCAATATTTCATTCGAGCCATTGTAAAAAAGTATTATTTGGATGAAATTGTTAGAACAATTTTAAAGTAATGTTAAGTCACGGAAATGCTATTTTTATATATAACTTTTATAATAATATGAAAAAAAAAAAAATAGTCTTGATATTTAAGTAGGGACGAAAATAGGGGGACCCGTAGGGGCCATCCCCCCCCCCCCCCCCAATCAGGAAAAAAAAAAATTTTTACAGCTAATTTTTTGTTTTAGCATATTGGCCCCTGTTCAAATTTTTTTTTTTTTGGTCTTGGCCCCTCCTTAGAATGTTTTTTGACTCTGTTCCTGTGTTTAAGTATACATATATTTTAATATTTGAAATAGTCATTTGCATAGTCATGAAGGAATCACTCTTTTTTAAATTGAGAAAATATATTCCCTTATGACAAAAAAAATGACTATTTTAAGACTAATCCATTCGAACATTTTTTCATTTATAATAAAAACTATTCATTTTTTAAAATAAAATAATTAATCATTCCACGTACTTCACGTAGGTAAGCTTAGTTGTATTAGGCCCTGAATTATTGGAGCAAATTTAGTTGTACAAACGAGTATCACATGCTTGGAAAACATTTCGTACGAGAAAGTTTGTCACCCCCGGCTGTATTATGACGTGCTACTGTATTAATTAATTGTTGGTGCCTAGTGAAATTGGTGCCCATGTATAGTAACTAGACGCGGACGTCGACAAAGAAATGTGAAGAAAATGGGAAGATGCGTGATGCACGGTGGAGGAAAATGTCAGGTTGATTATTGACGGGGCGGCCGGCCTGCCTTCCGACCAGCTGATGGAGTAGACCTTAAGAATCTGGTCTTATTAAGGCTATTATAAGAACCTGTTTCCACCACAAGTTGAAAGTGTGATCAGGAGCTGAAAAAAGGACATGTTGGGCCATGCTTAAAGCATGAAACTTATTTTTTCAATTTATCGTATCTTGAAATTAAGGCTAATTATAGTGGTCTCACTAGTTCATTTTGTCATGTCACGTCAATATGATGGGGTCTATGCAAGAAGTATGAATTGGGATTCTCTCTAGTTCAAATGAATTTGAGAGTATACAGTCTTTGTACAAGTGGGGACAGTTTTATCTTTTTACTTGAGCGTGAAACTTATTTTTTCAATTTGTCGTATCTAGAAATTAAGGCTAATTATAGTGGTCTCACTAGTTCATTTTGTCACGTCACATCAATATGATAGAGTCTCTGCAAGAAATATGGATTGGAATCCTCTCCGGTTCATTTGAACCAGAGAGTATACAGTCTTTGTAAAAGTGGGGCCAGTTTTGTCTTTTTACATTTTTTTAGACAAAACTACTCTCACTTTTACAAGGACAGGATACTTTTCAGTTCATTTGAATCTGAAAAAATTCAAATTCAAGAAGTATTGGGTGGTTGGTATCCACTAGCTAATTAATTTTAAAGAATCAAAGTCTAACTAATCTAAGTTTAATTATTCATAAGATGAAATGGAGTGAAATTCCCGGCATGATTTGTATAATAATAGAAAGATAAAACAAGAAATTAAATGCTCTTAAGGTGCATGTGATCGGTCACTTTTCTTAAAAAACTATTTGCTCCCAATATTTCTAACGAATTGATATGCATTGGGTTGCAACAAATACTTCTCTTAGACATAATTGGAGCCCAAAAATTCTCCATAGTTTAGTTACGTTTTGCACAAAACACAACCAAATTAGAACACTCAAAGTTTATATTATAGCAAAGATAGAGAGACTCGATTTTAAAAACTACAAAAGGTTTTGAGAGAGACAAAAATATAAATTTTTTTGTATATCATCAACTGGTTTGCTATTGACTATTTATAGTGTCAAATTAGCAATTTTAATGTCTGCTCACTAACAAACATGTAATTTCGCAATTAACAATAAATAACTGCTAATTTAACAATCATTAAAAAATTGACCACTAGATATTAACACAAGTTATTTTTGATTGTTAGATTAAAATGATAATTAACAATTATTTAATTATAATCGTTGCATCGTAATTATTCGTAACGATCACTTAATCTCAACCGTTAGATCAAACTTAATTTAATCTTACAGTTAACTTTAATAACGGTCAAATTACCAGATTGTATGATCGTAACTGTCCAAAATTAACGGTCATGATCTAATCCCTGCAATGCTTTGTACCAAGTGTCAACTAAGTCATCAAGGTTCCACTAGCGCCCTACAGACTATTTGCCATTCCAACGGACTACAAATCTACTTTTGTTGTTGTTAATCTAACTCTCTTGATTTGAAGTAGGGGTTGAAAACTTGAAATGTATGTAGATTTGAAGTAGAATAATAATAAAAGTCAACCTCCATGTCTACCTTGTGTCAACCAAAAGTGATGTGACTTTTAAAATTACTATTAGATCAAAAGTTAATAATTATCGATAATAAATTCAATGGTAATTTTAAAAGTCACATTACCTTTAGTTAACACAAAATAGACATAAAATGTGACATATATAATTACTCTTTGAAGTAACTAGGTTTCTCCCGCTTGTTGTGGAAAATATCTTCAATTTGTATATATATATTTCTTGATTTTCTTCTTCTGCAATTCTTTGAACATTCCGAGCCAATTAAGTGCTTGTCAAGTACCCGTGACACTTACCAATTAAGTTAGTATTAACAATTTGTTGTCACTTCATGCCTTCAAACGAATTGCAGTATCATTAACCCACGTGTAGTATATATGGTAGTTCCTGATTAATTAATTGAAGATGAATCAAAATCTTTTACCAGGCATGAGGTAATTGTCAGTGGATCCGTGTGAAGGAGTATAGTTTGTCTAATATTACAAATTTATTTATTTGAATTGAATGTTGATAGATTGAGACTATGTTAATTACTTTTAGTTTATGCGAATCTTAATTACTCTCTTGAACCTCCAGTTTTGAAGTAGGGGTTGAAATGGTACGGGAATTTGAAGTAGATTTCTCCCGCTCGTTGCAGAAAAAAATCTTCAATTTGTGTATTTCTTCTTAAAGATCTTATGCAATTCTTTAATACTTACAACGTTAGATACTAAAATGTGTAGTGTCATGTAGCAAACTGGAACTCAACATGACACTTATCATATTTATAAAATAGAGTCTTGATTGGCATAAGCTCAGGCTGAATGAACAGTCATTCAACCTGGCAGGAATGAGGGTTAAAAAAAAAAAATTATTGTTCACGGGCCCATGAACAGTAAAAATTACTGTTCATGTGCATGGGCTGAAATGAATAGTATTTCAGCCCAGGCTTATTTCTATCTTTACTCTACAAAATAATAAGATAATACACATGACACGTACCATGTAAGCCACTAAACTACGGATTGCTATGTAACAATTAACGTGACACTATTTTTAGGGTGCATTTAGGATTACGATTTTGTACACAAAAAGTGCGATTTTAAATAAAAAATCGCAAAAAAGTTATTATTTGGAATTGTGTTTTTAAAAAATTGATATATAAAAATGCAAAAAATTGGCATTTTCAAATCGTAGGTAAGAGAGTATTTTTTTGAAAACGCAATTTTAAAAGTCAAGCTGCAATTTTGTCAAACACTTAACTGTGTTTTTAAAAATCACATTTTCAAATCGCATATTTTAAAATCACTATTTTTAAATCGTATTTTTTGAAATTTCAATCCAAACAGACCCTTATAAATTAGAGATTGTAATAAGAGTTTGTAAAGAAATTATAGTAACCAAACATTTTCTGATATTACAATCCTAATATCCCACATGAATTAAGTCTATTGTTATCTCTCCACAAGCAACTTTATCGACTCCCTTTCCACCACGTGGTGGCCGGTCTCCACCTCCTCTTGCTGCTCACAGTCTGGATCTACTTCTTTCGAGTTTTTAAATCTGGTTTTTTCAAAACTAGATCTTTAAACTTTGAAGAATTCCACCACCTCACGCCGGCACCTCCCTCCGCCCTGTCTTCAGTCGGTAGCTCTACTTTGTGGATTTAATTTTTTGCATTTATTTTTCTGTTTTCTTTAATTTTCTTGTATTTTGTCTGTCGTCCTGGGTCTTGGATCAAGGACTTGTGTGTCTCCTGCCCTTTAGGGTCAAGGAGTGTAGGTCGGGGGTAGGAGTATAACTCTCACGGCCAGTAATAACGGAGTGCGTTTCAGGCTAATCATGTCCCGATCTAACCTTAAATCTAGTCTGCTGAGCAGATCTGCTTCTTTTCTGGAGTTGTTCTTGGGTTAGTAGTGGTTGTAGTCATAGACAGTTCTTTAATTGTTAGATGCTTTTGTCCAGTCTATGACTGTGTAATTTCATAGCATTTGTGCTATGTTTAATCTGCGTTTTATGCTTCTATTGTAAGAGCTTTATGCTTCTGATTTATTATTAATGAAATTTGACAGATTCTCACTCAAAAAAAAACTATGTGCTTATAAATTTTTGGGCATCCTTATCCTTCTCTTATAAGCTAGTTTACAGTTGTGAGTTGTATCAAATATTTGTATCACAGGAATTTATTAGCGAGACATTGGGGCCCATTCATGGGCAAAAAACGACAAATGGTTTCTGCTATAAATTATACACGCAAGGCATGCATAATTTGCCATCGATCCCAAAATCTCAAGACCACCATGGAGTTATATTCTCACATCCAAACAATTGCTGGCCTTATAGCTTTTCTAGTAATCTGTAGAGTCTTGAGAATTGCATATCAAGTCAAGAAGGGTTACCACGGCAAGATGATTGGAATCCCTGAACCAGCCGGGGCACTGCCCTTTATAGGCCACCTCCATCTTCTCGGCGGCCAAGAAGGGCCAATCGCCCGAACTCTCGGCACCATGGCCGACAAATACGGCTCGCTCTTCTCGCTAAAAGTCGGGCTGCACCAGCTCTTGGTGGTGAGCAGTAAGGAGATGGTGAAGGAATTCTTGTCCACCAACGACAGAGTTTTTGCCACCAGGCCAAGCATAGCAGTTGGAAAATACATTGGTCACAACAACGCCCTTTTTGCCCTTGCTCCTCATGGCCAATATTGGCGCGATGTGAG
Organism: Betula pendula; assembly: GCA_900184695.1. NCBI lineage: Eukaryota > Viridiplantae > Streptophyta > Magnoliopsida > Fagales > Betulaceae > Betula > Betula pendula. The sequence continues at coordinate 29,556 of FXXK01001880.1, forward strand.
AAAGATGGTCAACCTCGAGCTTCTCTCCAACGAACGGCTCGAAATGCTGAAACATGTTCCATACTCAGAAGTGGATTCGCTGATTAAGGAGCTGTACTCGCTGTCGGCAAACAACAGGGTGGTGATTATCAGCGAGTTGTTTGAAAACATGGCTTACAATATCATCCTCAGGAAGCTTGTTGGGAAGCGATATTCGTCAGCCCAATACAGCGACGAGAAGAGCGAGGGGAGTCGGATTAGGAGTGGGATAAGGGAGGCTTTGTATCTGAGCGGTGCTTTTGTTATGTCGGATGTGATTCCTTGTCTTGAATGGATGGACTTTCAAGGGCATGTCGGGGCCATGAAGAGGACTGCTAAGGAACTTGACTCGGTGATCGGTATTTGGCTTGAAGAACATCTCGGCCAGCAAAAATTAGAGTCTAAAAGTAATGCTGATCAAAGGGATTTCATGGATGTCATGCTATCAACCTTTGAGGAGGATGCTGTCGTTTCCGGCCATACACGCGATAGCATCATCAAGGCAAATACAGTGGTAAGAATTGATGCAATAGTAGCAACTTTTTTAAAACTATTCTCTTCTTTAGATTTACAGAAATTTTTTTTTAAAAAAACTTGCCACAGCTTTCCTAAGTAGGTATTCTCTACATTAAAGTAACATGAAAAAAAAAACAAAAAATTGTACCATAAATCTAGAGAAACAAAAGTATTTTCTTTAATATTATTTTATCAAAAATGCTTTATTTATTAGTTAAGATCTTTTATCACTTTTACAATTATACGCTTAAATTTTAAAGAATGTCAATTTAAGAGTAAAGGTCCCAATTTTAAACCTTATTTTCGTCATTCTTTTTTCATATTAATTAAATAATATTTTACATATTGGACTTCACTTATTCAATTGTGGCCGAAGACAGATGCTTGTTTGTTTAATTAACCGCTATCATAATATTTTGTTTTTGCAGATTCTCATCCTAACAGGCGCAGGAAGCACAGCTGTTACTCTAACGTGGGCAGTTAGCTTGCTCTTAAACCACCCAAGTGTGCTAAAGGCTGCCCAAGAAGAGCTAGACATCCATGTAGGAAAGGACAAATGGGTGCAAGAATCCGATATCAAGAACCTAGACTACCTCCGAGCAATTGTTAAGGAAACTCTACGCCTATACCCGCCAGGCCCCCTTACAGGACTGCGCGAGGCCATGGAAGATTGTACCATTGGCGACCGCTATATTCCAAAGGGCACTCGTTTGATCGTTAACATATGGAAGCTGCAACGAGACCCGCGCGTGTGGTCAAACCCATCGGAGTTCCAACCGGAGAGGTTTATGACAACTCATGCAGAGACTGATGTGAGGGGTCAAAGTTTTGAGTATATTCCTTTTAGTTTTGGTAGAAGGTCGTGCCCCGCAATTGCGTTCGGCTTGCAAGTGGTTCACTTGGCACTGGCTCGTTTGCTTCAAGGATTTGATATCGCAACCGTGGGAGGTATGAAGGTGGACATGCGTGAAGGATTNCCGGCCATACACGCGATAGCATCATCAAGGCAAATACAGTGGTAAGAATTGATGCACTAGCAGCAACTAATCTCTTCTTTAGATTTACAGAAAATTCTTAGAAAAAAACTTTCAACAGCTTTCCTATCTAGGTGTTGTCTAAATTAAAGAAATATCAAAATAAATTAAAAGTTGTACCATAAATTTAGAAAAATAAAAGTGTTTTTTTAACATTATTTTAACAAAAATATTTTACTTATTAGCTCAAATCTTTCATCACTTTTACAATCATACCTTTAAATTTTAAATAGTATTAATTTAAAAGTAAATATCTCGAATTCAAACCTTGTTTTCACCACTTTTTTTTTCATACCAATTAAATAATATTTTACATATTGGGCTTGACCTATTCAATTGTGGCCGAAGACGGATGTTTGTTTGTTTAATTAACCGCTATCATAATATTTTATTTTTGCAGATTCTCATCCTAACAGGCGCAGGAAGCACAGCTGTTACTCTGACGTGGGCAGTTAGCTTGCTCTTAAACCACCCAAGTGTGCTAAAGGCTGCCCAAGAAGAGCTAGACATCCATGTAGGAAAGGACAAATGGGTGCAAGAATCCGATGTCAAGAACCTCAACTACCTCCGAGCAATTGTTAAGGAAACTCTACGCCTATACCCGCCAGGCCCCCTCACAGGACTGCGCGAGGCCATGGAAGACTGTACAATTGGAGACCGCTATGTTCCGAAGGGCACTCGTTTGATCGTTAACATATGGAAGCTACAACGAGACCCGCGCGTGTGGTCAAACCCATCGGAGTTCCAACCGGAGAGGTTTATGACAACTCATGCAGAGACTGATGTGAGGGGTCAAAGTTTTGAGTATATTCCTTTTAGTTTTGGTAGAAGGTCGTGCCCCGCAATTGCGTTCGGCTTGCAAGTGATTCACTTGGCACTGGCTCGTTTGCTTCAAGGATTTGATATTGCAACCGTGGGAGGTATGAAGGTGGACATGCGTGAAGGATTGGGAATTTCCTTACCCAAGGTGGATCCACTACAACTCGTACTCAAGCCTCGCCTTCCTAAGGATCTCTATTAATTAATTGCTTTTAGGCAAGTATATATGATGTATATGATATTAATAATTGGGAATATTATCTAAAGAATGATAGTAGTATAAAGGAATAAATAACTCTTGGTGAGAGAGTAAAGGGTGGGACAAAGAATATGTAGAATATTATTTAAGACTCTATTATTTGAGGAAGTTAGTTGATGAATATATAAAGAATATGTTGAAGATTATTTGCTTGATATAATAAAGTTATTTATTTATAAGAGTTTTTGATTCATTCGAAATAACTAATTATTATTTTCTTGTGTTTTATACTAATTAATTCGCATCAAAGTACTTCAAATTCAAGGTTAATTATTATATAAAATATTAATGAACTTGTCTTAAGTTTAGCGTTAAATAGAAATAGCCCTAGACCCCCTTGAGGTTTTTTTTCTTTTTTTATTTTTTTTGGTTTTTCAAAGATATATGGACCCTCGAGGTTAAAACTCAGCGGTGAAAACCCTGTCAATTAAATAAAGTTCAAATGGCTACTTTATTTGTACTATATCATTTATGTTGTAAAAGGAAAGATTGCAATATAATATACCAAACTAGTTGTACGGTCAAGAACTCTATAAACGTTCCCCTTGAAATTGCTAAGAAAAAAACAGAGAACCCTATCTTTCATTTTCTTTTTGTTGTGGGTACCTCTCACACCAAAAACAAGTACGCTAAATACCAGGTGTTGTCTAATAACGACCCAAAAACGGCCAAGCTTAATAAAAAGTCCATAACTTTATAAATAAATAAATAAGTCCATAAAAAATATCGTCCATTGGCGTTGGTCCAAGGATAAGACCAGAGAGAAGAGAAGGAGAGCTTGTGTGTCTCTTTTGCTATGAAGGTGACCGTAAGTACTATCTCAACAATTATGACATGGCGATTAAATTGACAATTAAAGTTGAAATAGGCAATTAAAGTTAACGCACATGGCTGACAGATCTGCATTTGATGCGGCTACGAAATCCAATATATATATATATATAATTATATATATATATATATATATATATATATATAATAATATCATATATATATATATATATGTCAACAACTCACCTCACATTTAAATTGACAATATATAATCCATTTAAATTAACATTGACTCTCCATGTTTATTGGCCGAGACCTTTTCAATAAGTGAGTCTAATTTGTGAACTATTTAACTAAAATTGATGTTAAATTGTAGACTCAGACTTTAAATTATAAATTCGTGTTTAATACTATTTCAAATCATTATTTATTATAAATTTAATTTATAAGAAATATAAATTTAGACATCTAAATTAATATTTAATAATGTATAATAAAATTTGAAAATAACATGAATATCCGTTCTTTATTCACTTATCATGTGCATTCTTACTTTATTAACTTATTTTTTAAGGATACCTTTTCAGTTTGTTTAATTCTGTTTAATTTTCAAAAGTAATTATGACAACTCAATTTCATCACACATATATATATATTTTGAAATGAAATCGCATCATCACATAGGCTCATATAAAGTCCACAATATTAACTTAATCTGACCATATCATATTAAACATACTCGCAGCAAAAATAAATAACATAACATGAGAGAGACATAACTTAGAGCTGACATAACTATTATAACAAGTTTTGAACATCAACTATATAACAAAATAATGGCTAACAAAAAGTCATATATGGCTTAGCCAAATACATCAACCTATTTAAATTATACAACATATTAATGTAACAAAATGCTAGACTACCAAAGAAGTCTATACAAAAGTCCCAACAGGCGTACATCGCCCTCAGTTATGATATCCCAAATAAGCAGCCACTAGATCTTTATCAAGATCCACAATACCTGCAACAATAACATCATTTATGCAATCATAAAGGTCATCCATGATTATATAGGGGAAGAAAAGAAGAAATTGTGAGTCAACAGTTCATAATGAATAAAGACTCCCTCGAAATTTTCTCATTGAGCCAACTTTTATTTATGCAATCATTTACAATAACAACTACTCAACTTCATAAAAATATTATTTCATTATTCAAACTTAGTATATCTGATGAGGTAAACAAAGTATTCATAAAGCACTTAGAAGTATACTATATAACTGTGAATGTATGCATATGCTCCAAAATAAGTTTGAATACATGTACATATAAACTCATCTAATACATAACTTTGTACATAGTAATATAATCTCCAGCTATACAAATATATATGCATTCCATTCACTCCAAGTCCCAGACCACATAAATACAAGTACATCTAGATTCAAATTTCACAAATCATCATTTGCAACTAACTGTAAACGTATACATAAGTTCTTTTCCATTGAAACTCTTATGCATACTAATACATTTAGCATGAAATTCCTCATAAGCCAATACACATAAATCATCAATAACAATACAATGCATGCTTTAATTTTTCACTTTCATCTTTACTTTCATAATGTGTACAGCTTGCGTAATGGACTCAGCCTTAGCAAACTGGACACATCGATCTCATAGACAACTCCCTAGCCTCGCAAGTAACAGGCACAGTTCTAGCACATTTTATAACTTTCATCATATTATAATGGCCCAGCCATTTTTTTTTTAACTTTCATTCTTATGAGCCCAGCCCTCTTCATTATCTCTTTATTTTTAGCCCATGATCATACTTACACATCAATGCACATGCTTATGTCTATGCAACTTTCAAATCTCAACATGACATTTTTTTTTTCAACAATTATATCATAACAATTGAAATCAAAGTCATTTCTCAATCATCATAAATTATCATTTCAAAATATCAAAGTAATCAATAATCGTAGTATTTCTTTCATATCTCAACACTTTCAAAATCACAACAACTATATTTATCATATCTCATCAAATATTTTATAAAACATTGAAGGTATCAAGATAATATTAAATTATTCTCAAACAACATATGATTGGCTCGATCTTGTCATAGACTTAAACATTCTTTGAAAACATTAAAATTCTAATTCTTTCTCAGCTTGTTTAGCATTTATAAAACATCTAAAATCATTCATAAATCTTTTGAAAACATAAAACGAATCATTTCCTCTGTGAGTAAGATACTCACTTCAATTCTTTGATGCTAAGAAGATATACCAACTCAAAATCTTAGCCATAACAAGCTGCAATATCATATTGTACGCAATCTTAGACGCAATCTACAACTCACAACATAATTTCTAAGAATACATAAATGCTTAACAACATCATAAGCACTTAACTCATATTTACCCATAGCTTAATGGAACTCATAACATGAACCCATAAGCTACAAAAGTTAATTCATAGTTAATTCATAGTTAATTCATGATATTACAAAACTTAACTAAAATCACAAAGGTAACTTAATACTCACCACAAAGGTACGAAGCCTGGTCTTTGGAACTTCGATCCAACCTTTAAACTCCACAAATACAGTAAATTTCTAGACAAATAATCAAGATTAAGCAGCATACATGAAGTGTGTAGCTTAATCTTAAGAATATAAACATAGGTTTGAGAATTTACCTCAAATGATTGGTAGGAACGATAATCTAACACCAAATATTGCATTGACGGTGTTAAAAAACACAACCAAAGCCTTAAAATAGAACACTCTTGAGGTTTAGAGCAAACCCTATGAGAGAGGAGAGAGCTCCAGGTTATTAGAAGTCAGAAAAAGTGAGAAATAAGCTAAAAAATCGCATTTTCAGCTATTTATAGCGCATTACTATTCACCACCATTCGGACCTTGTTGCGGATGAAGTATACTGAGTGAATAGTAGCAAGGTTTGTCCGGACGCAACTGCAAACCACTGCAGATGAGATATTCTATTTGATATCGTTCGGATGCCACTGTAGACGAGTTGCAAACCACACCTACTGCCAAGCTCATTTGACCTCTAAAACGATAGAATTAAAAAAAAATTTATGAAATACTAAATTGTATCATTTTGAGTTAGCTTTCCAACGCCACAAAGTTGGACTCAATCAGAGTTCAGAATCAAAAGTTATGACCATTTTACTCTAGTAGGGTCAATCTGAAATTACTGATTTGAATGGAAAGCCACAAGAATTCTTTCCTGAAGCTTTTTATGTGTGTTTGTCCATTCTCCTTACTTTTGATTACCTTTTTACTATTGGTTATCAATTTTACTTAGTCATTTACATAATTAAGGTCATAAAATCCTCTAATCATATCTCGAGTATAGCAATAATTATTGTTGTGATAAAAGTGATTTATCCTTGAGAGATAAAAATGTGTATTTTTTAATTTTAAATATAATTCATAATAATAATACGATAAAAAATTTCAATGTTTTATTACTGTAATAAAAACAAATTATGAATATAAATATGCATGAGACTAAGATAGATTTATAAGTATAAGTTTATGTGTTATTTCACTACAATTGTTGGGACAGTTTTACAATTGGTGACGTTCTGAAACATGTAAGACGATAAATAGTAAGTCCAAGAGCTTGCTGTAATGGGCGGACGGGAGATAGTTCTGATACTTAAATCAATATTTGTCTTCTAAGAATGATAAGGAAATCACCGTAAGCACAAGAGTTAATTTAGAGAAGAAAGAGTCAAAATCCTCACCTTAGTTTCCCATGCTAATATATGTATTGACTATATATTATATTTATACTGCATCCCTGATAATATTGCCAAATGATGAACAGCCACTTTACATTACTGCATGTGATTTATAAACATTTGAGTTCATCATATATAATAACATGTACATCATGGGTTGTATTTGTACTCACTAAGTCGTGGACTTATGTTTGTATCATTTTCACATGTATAACATTTATTGCTTTGCAGATAATCTAGACGATGGCGGAACCTTGAGGAATTTTATCTAGTTGGAGGGCATACTCATGGTAGTTTTTGAGAAGTTAGATCAAGAGTAACTAATCGGCATGTGGAGATCTGGAGGAGACACTCCTCATGATATGATCGAGATCCTTTATATGCTTTATCTTATGAAATTTAGGCTTTGAGATTTTAAGGTATTTTGATGATCGATCATTGATCGTACTTTTGAAGACACTTATTATCTATGATATAATGTTTTAGCTTAGTCTGGTATTATTATGATTGTAGATTTAAATTAGTTGCTATATTTGTGTGTAAGTGACAAGTCTTTAGCTACAAACTCTCTTCGGAGAGTGTGATATCCTTGAGTCTTATCTCTGATGGGTTAAGGCTGAGAGATGAATTGCTAAGTTATTTACCAATTAAATGAATTTTGCTATGGCGTTACAGGAAAGCTACTAAGGCTTTAGACTCTTGTGTCAACTGCATTTACCAGAATCTTGACTTAGAGCTAAATTTGCTAAACCTCTCAGATCCTTTGGTTTGATTAACAAAAACATCTTTTCTGTTGATAAGATATAGGAAAAATCTTCCCTATAACTTCTTCTCTTCCTTAAATATAGGAAAAATTTTCAAAAAGTCAAATGTAGTAGCTTTCGTAAATATTGAGAATCTTTCCTATACCTTCAATTTCCATTATTTTAACACAAAATAGTTATCTCTCTGCTCTCATCTCTCCTCTTTTTGACTTTTGTTGGGGATTTTGTAAAAAATGTGAGGGCTTGTAGGTAACTTGTATTTTGTAAAGAAAAAATATTTTATTTGTATTAAAAAAAAAAAAAAAGATAAAGGAAGCTATTATAGAATATATATAAATACATAAGCAAAAAGTAATTTTATTTCCTTAATTTAAGAAAAATCAAAAGAAGGTACTCAAAAACGACATGCAGAACATGAGGTGTTTGTTGCATATTTAGTTGTATTAGAGCATTCCTAGCAGACTTAGCAAAATAGTCTTTTGTTGAGTAAATTTTGCCAAAATACCAAAAAATAACCAAAATGATATGGTGAGTGTATTGTACATTCACCAATTGATTAAAAAAATCAATATTTCATTTTTTTTCTCTCCTCCCTTTACTATTATTCTTCTTTCTCTCCCCCACTCAACCTTCTGTTGTGACAAAACAAAATTTAGGATCTCTAAAGAAGCAGAAAATAGCATTATAGAGAATAACCCAATCACACAAGACACCAAGATTTAAGTGGTTCGGCTTAACAAGCCTACATCCACAGGCGGAGATGATTTGAAGGAAATTCACTAACAAAAGATTGAGTAAAAAAGAGTAATAGAGAGAATATCACTCAAAATTCAAAGCCCCAATACACCCAAATCTCACTCTCACGCAAAAGAGAAAATATTCTCTAAATTCTCTAAGCCGTGAACGACACTACAAACTATAAGAAACAAAACCGATGCAAAACACAAAGTGTGCGGCACTGTGCAAAGCCTCTCTTTCTCACTATTTTCCCCACTTTATTGCTGCTCTTAAAAAAAGCCGAATACTCCTTTAAATTAGGCTTAAAGTCGGCTACTACTAGAATCCAAAATCAATTTGGAAAAGGAATGCAAGTCAGCTAAGGAGTTCTAATATGTTCAGGATTGGTTTCTACATAAACCAATCCAACAAAGTAAACAAGTTATGCCACGGGGCCCACTAGTGTTAACTTGAGGAAATATAAGTCATACACAACAAATTTTCACCTTGACTTGAATTTTATCAAGTTCCCAATGCAAATCTCCTCATGACATCTCCTCCAACACCTCAAAGGGTAATCACAAATTACAAACTCCAATCAAGTCCAAGCAATGCTTAAACTTGAAAACTGGAATTGGTTTAGTAAACATATCCGTTGGATTTTCTGCTGTGGCAATTTTCTTCAATGTGATATCACCCTCTGTCACAATCTCTAGAAAAAAAAAATGATATTTGACATCAATGTGCTTGGTCCTCTCATGATACATTTGATTTTTGGTCAAATGTATTGCACTCTAGCTATTATAAAACACAACAATCTCATCCTATTGCAAACTTAAATCACTGACCAAACCTCTCGACCAAATTGCTTCTTTCATTTCCTCTACTACTGTCATATACTCAACCTCCATAGTTGACAAAGCAACTATCGACTGTAATGTTGCTTTCTAACTAATAGCATACCCACTGCATCTGTTATAGACTAAACCAACATCTGTAGTGTCCCATATATAATGGAGTACCCATTTCCCTGCTTGCCAGTGAACCATGCCAGGATTGGCCATGTAGCAACTAACAATACCTGTGAAATATTTGGATAAGTGCACACCATAACATACATGATGCTCTCAATTGCACTAGAGTAAGGTACATGTAATATGAAACGCTCCTCCTCACTCTGCGATGCTAATGCTACTGAGCATCTGAAATGTACGTCATATGGAGTACCCAGTAACCAAAGGATTTTTTTTTCGCACCACCAAAATCCATCATTTCAAACTCATCACCCAAAAGAGACTTCAATCTCTTAACTTCAAACATGCTTTAGTAGCAATAAGCATGTCACCCACATAAAGTAATAAATAAACAAAAGAACCATGTAACAATTATCTGTAATACATAAAGTGTTTGTACCATTCGTGAGGAGATTGTTTCAAACCATACAACGATCTTCTCAACTTGACAGTCTTAGCACTCTTAGACAATTTCACCAAATCACTTGTTTGGTTCTTATGAAGAGACTCAATATGCAGACTCATTACTTGTAACAGCTTCTGAAAGAGTGGAAGGCTTCTGGAACGTGGTGTTCTTTGCCACAATAAGTGCATACGCTACCAAATATGCATAACCATATCTCTTGTTGGAACTGGTGTCCAAAACTCCAATTGATCATTGATTGATTATTCCCTAATTAATTATAGAACATTGGACATATCCATTAAAAGGTTTTACATAGCATATATTTGTTTTGAATATTCACCTGATATATGTATGTAAAGGTCCTTAGGTTACATTGTATTTGACTTTGGTGTGAGTAGAGTATTTTTAGCATACAGGAAGATCATAATCACAGAATCCTTGTAATCTATAAAGTGTTTTGGTTCGTAATCATAAGGTAGAACTAGGCATTCTACCCTAAACTATATCATGGTAAACTTTGGTGATCTATCTTGATCCAGTGAAACGGGCATAGACTTCAGGTTGACATGATAGCGTAATGGCAAAGTAGGATATATATATACAAGGCTATACATTGAACATGACCACGTGAGTCATTGTTCTTTTTAATAACTGTCAGAAAGAATAAATGTACGTGCATGACAACTTATAGCTATTGTTCTTAATTCTGAGAAGTTAGTGAACCAGATGTTGGAGTGAATATCACTTTGATATATTGTGGAGTGAGGACCAGTTTTCTTGGTCAACATATCTATACATCAGGTGATTAACATGAAGTAATGTGGAAGATCTCTCTTCAATAAGGAATCCAAATCCTTTATGGGTAAACAAAGAGTGTTTACTTGAAATGGATTGATAAGAATGTTTTATTTTGTATCTTAGGCTTGAGTGGGTTTTGGTGGAATTTATTTGAAATGGATGTACAAGGGTGAGAGGAATCTCACAGGGTACAATGAGATAAAAGATAAAGTTCGATCTGGTGCCTCAAGGAAAGAGATATAGTGAACAAAGTAACAGTTAATCATCTTTGTTTTAACTATGGAGTAAGTTCAATGGAGGGCTATTATGTTTAATAAGTATGTTACGAAAGATTAATTGTATATTGTCAAAATATGAATTAGAGTACAATCGCATTTGTTTAGTGGAATCATTTGTGATTTTTAGTCGGATGTGATGAGTCATTTAGTGACAAGATTTCACAAGGGACTAAATAGCTAATTCTATTTTCCTTCAGGTCCTTTCTTGAGCTAATATAAATTGACTAAGGTAAATATGTTCCTTAGTTATTTTATTAAGGATTTATTTATTTAGGTTATTTTTATTTAAATAAAATTGGGCTTTTGAATTTTATTCAAGCTTATTTTATTTATTAAAAACTTGGGTTAAGAGAATTTATTTCTAAGAGCCTTGTATAAAGAGGTTTGGTCCAAATAAATTAATTCCTAGGCTTGGTTCAAAGGGAAAAGAGCATTGGGCCAAAAAGGTGAAACTAAAGTCCAATGGAGATGAGGGCTGGGGTTAAAACCCTAGCTCATAGTCAACCAAAGGGGGAGAGAATTCTCCCCCCATGGCCGACGGCTACAAGTCGGCCGAGGGAGAGAGAATTCTCCCCCCAAGGCCGACGGCCACTAGAGGAGAAATCCTCTAGTGGCTTGTAATCCATTTTTGCTTGAAATTTGATTTAATTCTATTTTTCAATTCCATACCGTAATTGGATTCTAGAATTTTCTCTACCTCCTCTTCAAGTAAACCCAAATCTATAAATAGAGAATCATAAGAAGCATGAGACACACCAACACAAAACATTAACTTCAACAAACAGTTGAGAGCTACAATATAGTAGAGGGTGTGAAAAAAATATTTAGAGAGTTTTAACTCTTGTACTTCTAGTTGTGAGTCCATACTCACTGTCATATTCAATCATTAAGAAGAAGATCTGAAGACTGAAGAACTTTATTTTTTACATTCATCATGTTCTTCGAAGCTCCTTCAAGTCCTTGGTAATTTTAGATCTTTAAGATCTAAAAGTTCTTGGTGTTCTTGGCATTATTCTCACTTTTGAAGATCATCAACAAGCATGAAGAAGGATTTAAAGCCTCATGCAAATATTTTTAAATGCCTAAAGGAGGCCCACACGATTTGTAAGTAACTACAAACTTGTTGTTTCTCTTATCACTAGAATAATCAAATGCTATATTTCCTCTTGAAGTATGCTATGATCATATGCTTTTTGTTTTTTCTGCTGCGTATGACGTTTTTTATAATCATGATCTTCAACAATTGGTATCAGAGCCATCTTCAAAGAAATATAGTTTTGATTTTCTAGCATGATGATTTTCGGTCATGCATGTTGTTTATTTGGTTTTTGTTCAAAATAGCTCCGATGAAATTGATTGTTCGTTCATCAACCTTAAACATGTTTATAACATGTAAGGAACTGATCTAGAACGTTTCAAATCAATAGGAGAACGTTTGATATTTTATTTATGTTTTAACATGCAAAATAGTGTTGCTGTAATTTTATAGCAAAGGCTGCTGCAATTACGAATTTTTGAGATGCCTTTAGCAACTTCTAAATTTACTTGAAAAGTGTTTTCTGCATGGAAAATTTGTGGTTGACACAATGCAAAAATCGGATTCAGGTTTCGAATTTTATTCGAAGGGTTTCTGGTCCACTTTTCATTCATGGACAGTTTTTAGATTTTTAGATTTCCAGCAGTGACTGTTTTTGTTTTAATTTTTTCGCATGACCTGTATGTGCTTAAAAATTAATGTGACAATTGATTTCACAAGTAAAAAGGTTGGTTGATATGTTGAAAAAGTCAAATTAGTGTTTTGAACCTTTTCTAAACACAATTTCAAAGTTTTCCAAACAAATACCAATTCTGGAATTGTGAAAGTCCTAGAACGTTTTAAACTTGTAATATTTTTCTTTTGATGTATAATCATGGAAATAATTTTCTTTGATTATGGAATATGTTATAGGACATATATAACATGGTATTGATCAAAATAAAATAGGTTTTCAAGTTTGTTATAATGTTTTAAAATGAAACTTTTGAATATTTGATTCAAGAAGTTTAAACTTAAAACATAAGGGTTGAAATCAATGTTGTCTTATTAATTTTAAATGCATGGTTAGATGTTGTCTATGATCGTTTATTGTTACAATGAAACATGTTTGCATTCATTATTTTGATTAATTAAGATTTGCATAATTATTGCATATTGACACGTCATGAGTTCTTATAACCATGAGATGGATAATAATCATTGCTTTAATTTATGATTATGGAGGCATCACTTTATAGTGCAGCCAAGTCGCCACCTTAAAAGTGTAATACTTAGGATGTACCCTAGGGGCGGTAATGTCTTTGGAAGGATTATGGTTTTTGCTAAAACCCTAAAGTTTTGTCCAAAAGATTCTTTGACCTAATTTTTGGTACATAGTTTCCTAAAAGAGTTGGTTGTGATCTTGTTCACAAAACTTAAACATCCAACCTAGTTGGAATAATGTTTGAGAACTATATTAGAAAACTTATGAATAAAGAATATTTTGGATAATTTTTGTTTTTCCAATTATGGAAACTTGTTTCCGAAATTGAGAAAAAGATAAGAGTTGAATTTTCTTAGTGAGAGTAGGAGTTAAAAATTCCTCGGACCTCTCATAAATGATTGGCTCTTATTTGGGAGATGGTTTGCTAATTTTTTCATTAGTCAGCCATGTCATGAAAAGGTAATCCCCTAATAGATTGGATTCAAATTTCTAAGAAATTAAAATAGCTAATAAGATAAGAGTTTTTTACATTGTTAAAACTACTTATAAGATTAGGAAAATAATTCAATCGAAAAGGCAAGAGAATAAAAGCCCATTATTGTTGAAATTTCAAGTGGGAGAAAAGGATTCCTTGAATCCTAGACAGTCTCCATCATAAATCTACAATGACAATAAAGTAAGAACATCTTGTTTTCGCCTTGAACCTTGCTTCCATGCGTAAGGTGTTTTTATTTTATAGATCATATAGATTCTGGAAGGATAGATGAATAGAATTTTATGCATCAAGGACGACCACCTGCAGTGGAGTTACTTGATATTCACTACAAAATCTATTTGATGGTATTTACTTAACTAATTCAAGGTATTAATCTCCCAGCAGAGCTATGTTATCTTGAAATTAGAAACTATAGTAAAACCGGTAGTTCATTAATGACATAGTGGTGTTAATGGTATTTATTAATGACTAACTAGCATTAATGATGAGATTAAAGGTCTCGTCTTGTCAGGGTGACTGAGAGCATCTTGTCTTGGCCTTGAGCCTTGCTCCATGGGGAGGTTGTTTTTAGTTCACAGGGATTAGGTTGTTGTTGCTTTTATATTATATGTTTTCTTCTGGGTTATACATATTATTATGATTGCCAAAACATGCCATAATATATTCTTTAATTCTTTCAGTTTTTACTACATATGATTTGTCTCGTTTGCTTGTTGGTCATATTATAATTTTGTCACATCATAACTATCAAGAATGGAAATCATAATATCACAAATCCTTGACGCAAAAAGGACACCAAATGGTGTGGAGCTGTGCAGCTTATCTCGGATTAAAGTCTGAACAAGGAATAATTGATAGATATACTCAATGAGACTATGTAAATAGTACTGTTAGAGATTATATCTTAACGTCAATTGTTCTAGAACTTTATGCAAAGCTAGAAACTTTTAAGTATGCTTTTGACATGCTCAAGTTTCTGGAGGAATGTTTTGGGAATCAACTTCCTAAAACGGGAAGGAGTACAGAGTTAGGAAAAGTTATATCAATTGACAATGAACTTGTCAGATTGAATGAACTTGGTTTACTAAATGAAACAATAAACAATCAATCTAGTATTATTGATGACATTCTCAAAGCTGTCATACACTCGTATGAGGGGATCAAGATGAAGAACAAAGGCAAAGAAATTTGCTCTTCATTAGATATCTTGAATGAGATAGTTGAGAGCGTGGTAAGCCTAAAATGTACAAAGATTGGCAGCACTTCCTGCTCAAAACCGAAAGGTGAAGAAGGAAAGGTCAAAGGTGATGGCAAGATTTCTGGCCATCAGGATAGATAAAGCTTAAAGCAAATCCAAGGGCAAAGCCCATGGGATTTGCTTATATTGCAAGGGTAGTGGATATGGGTAGAACAATTGCCCAGAGTATCTACTTAGGGTGCGTTTGGGATTGCAATTTCGTATACAATAAATGCAATTTTAAACAAAATCGTAAAAACTGAATTGTTTGGGAACTGCGTTTGTAAAAAATTACGATTTGAAAACACAGAAAATCTGCATTTTCAAATCGCAAGTAAGGGGTGCTTTTTTGAAAACGCATAATTTTAAAGGCTAAATTACGATTTTAAAGGCCAAATTGCGATTTTGCCAAACACTTAATTGCGTTTTTAAAAATCACATTTTCAAATCGCACTTTTTAAAATCGCTATTTTTAAAATCACACTTTTTGAAATCGCAATCCCAAACGGACCCTTAGATATGCAAGTAAAGGTTTTTCTCTTGCTTTGTTATATTCATGTTTAGTAAATCCCACGGAAATTTTCCTGGTGTGTGGATTTGGAATCTAAACATGTTTTGCAATTTATTACAGAGGCTATAGGAAGGCATAAGAACAAGAAAAGAAAAGAAGGATCCTAAGTCTGAGGAAGAACTGCTTCAGTTTTGAAATCCTATGATAAACTATGTAGCGAAAGTTTTTCTATGTATTAACTTTTTATTGCAATAAAAGGAGTTGTTTCACAATTCAAAGTTTTGCTCATAGTTTAAATTATTATTTGCGATCATGTTAGAATCTTTAATTACTGTGAAAATTTATTAAAGACAAGGGCCTTGTGTATGTTTTGACTTGTTCATCTATCAAAAGATCTAAGGACTAGTTTGGGATGGGTCCTTGAGGCCCATTGGATTTTGATAAGATCCTAGTCCAAGTATCATATGTTGGAAGATTCAATGAACAAGCAGTTTCCTATATTTGGAAAGGACTAAAGGCGGGAGTCTTGTTTGGTATGTATTTTTGATTTATTCTTCAAAGAAATAAGTTCTAACAAAATATATCTCAAAGAATAAGTTAATAAAAAATATGAATAAATATCTCAGGTATACTTTGGTGAATACCAAAGATAATATGAGATATTGAGAATAAATAGTAATAAAAGTATACTCCTGATAGTTAAATTCTTAAAGGATAAGAATTGAGAATTTAAAGGGTCTTAGAGAAATTATATCCAAGAAAAAGAGTAAGAATATTCTAAAGGGATTCTTTAGATACTATGGAAGGGTAATTAGAAAATGTTGCAAAACATTTTCAGATATTATTAAATAACATCTAGTATGTTCATATTATAATGGGAGTATAATTTCTTGTTTGAATTATATTCCAATATATTTTGGATATGGATAGGAGCTATGTTAGTTGGCAATCCAACTAAGTCTGACATTTTCTAGATATGCCTAAGAATATCAACACTCAGATGTTGTACATGAGTCTACAAAGTGGAATTATAATAGATAGGAAGGATAAAACCTTCAAGGTATTGGTGGTGAAATATTTTCTTAGAAAGATGAGGATCAACTATGAGAAATACTTTTACCAGAGCCATACTTGGTCTATTAAAGGTTGAATATCATGTATGACATTAGTATCTTTAAAAGATGCCAGTAGACAAGTTTTAACTAAAGATCCAAAGGCATAGATATGCATGCATTCATGTTGTTAGAATATTAAAACAACATGAATTGTATAGATGTTAAGATAAGGAATAATAGTACCCAGTAGTGATAAAAGTCCTAAATCATAGACTAATGATGTAAGAAGGTTATCAATAGTCAAAATCCAATGGATCGTTGACAAAGCTGTCATAAGGTGTCATTGAAAGTGAGATTGATTATTTTCAAAATAAAGCAGTAAGTAAGTGGGAGGAATACAACAGATCGTTGTGACAACTTAAGTTGTCAGTCCCATTGAAAGATTAAAGGAGGTTTTGCAACTTCTAGTGGAAATGTTGTCTTAAAGTATGAGATGTCTCTTACAGAGAATCCATAAGGAGATGACGGAAATAGGTGGAATTCTAAAGGGGACTAAGTTCTGTATAAACTTTTTCACTAGATACTTGCCGTGGTAAAACCTTGGGTTTTACTGAGTGATTAAGGGATTACAGATAAATGTCCAAATTGGAATTGCGGACAAGTGGGAGATTGTTGAAACTAGTGTCCAAAACTCCAATTCCTCATAGGATTATATTTGTTGTAATGAATATTGATTGATTATTCCCTGATTAATTATAGAACATTGGGCATATCCATTTAGGTTTTACAAAGCATATATGTGTTTTGAATATTCACCTGATATATGTATATAAAGGTCCTTAGGTTACATTGTATTTGACTATGGTGTGAGTAAAGTATTTTTAGCTCATAGGAAGATCATAGTCAAAGGATCCTTGTAATCTATAAAGTGTTTTGGTTCGTTGTCATAAGGTAGAACTTGGCATTCTACCCTAGACTATATCATGGTCAACTTTGGTGATTTGTCTTGATCCAGTGAAGCAGGGATAGACTTCAGGTTGACATGATGGTGTAATAGCAAGGTGGGATATATAGACAAGGTTATACACTGAACAGGACCACATGAGTCATTGTTCTTTTTAATAACTGTCAGAAAAAATAAACGTACGTGCACGACAACTTATAGCTATTACTCTTAATCCTAAGAAGTTGGTGAACCAGATGTTTGAGTGAATATTACTTTAATGTATTGTGGAGTAAGGACCAATTTTCTTGTCAACATTACTACACATCGGGTGATTGACATGAAGCAATGTGGAAGATCTCTTTTTAAAAATGAATCCAAATCTTTTATGGATAAGCAAAAAGGTAAGGAACATTCCCCTTATTTTAGGATTGATAAGAATGTTTTATTTTGTATCTTAGGCCTGAGTGGGTTTCAGGAGAATTTACTTGAAATTGATGTACAAGGGTGATAGGGATTTCACATGGTACAATGAGATAAAAGATAAAGTTCGATTTGATGCCTCAAGGAAAAAGATATAGTGAATAAAGTGACAGTTAATCATCTTTGTTTTAATTACGGAGTAAGTTCATGGAAGGGTATTATGTTTAATAAGTATATCATGAAGGATTAATTGTATATTCTCAAAATATGTATTAGAATGCAATCACATTTGTTTAGTGGAATCATCTGCAATTTTTAGTTAGGTGTGATGAGTCATTGAGTGACAAGATTTCACAAGGGACTAAATAGCTAATTCTATTTTCCTTTAGGTCCCTTCTTGAGTTGATGTAAATTGACTAAGGTAAATATGTTCCCCAGTTATTTTATTAAGGATTTATTTATTTAGGTTGTTTTTATTTAAATAAAATTGGGCTTTTGAATTTTATTCAACCTTATTTTATTTATTAAAAGCTTCGACTAAGATAAATTATTTCTAAGGACCTTGTATGAAGAGGTTTGATCCAAAGGAATTAATTCATAGGCTTGACCCAAAGGGAAATGAGTATTGGGCCAAGGAGGTGAAACCAATGAGCTCAAGCTAAGTCTAATGGAGATGAAGACTAGGTTAAAACCCTAGCCCATAATCGGCCAAAGGGGGAGGGAATTCTCCCCCCTTGGCCGACGGCTACAAGTCCACCAAGGGGGAGAGAATTCTCCCCCCCAAGGCCGATGGCCACTAGAGGAGAAATCCTCTTGTGGCTTGTAATCCCTTTTTGCTTGGGATTTGATTTAATTCTATTTTTCAATTCCATATCGTAATTGAATTCTAGAATTTTATCCACCTCCTCTTCAAGTAAACCCAAATCTATAAATAGAGGATTATAAGAAGCATGAGACACACCAACACAAAACATTAACTTCAACAAAGAGTTGAGAGCTACAATATAGTAGAGGGTGTGGGAAAAATATTCTTGAGAGTTTTAACTCTTGTGCTTCTTGTTGTGAGTCCACACTCATAGTCATATTCAGCCATCAAGAAGAAGATTTGAAGATTGAAGAACTTTGTTCTTCGCGTTCATCGTGTTCTTCGAAGCTCCTTCAAGTCCTTGATGATGTTAGATCTTTAAGATCTAAAAGTTCTTGGTGTTCTTGGCATTGTTCTTCAACCTTTGAAAATTATCAACAAGTATGAAGAAGGATTCAAAGCCTTATGCAAATATTTCTAAATGCCTAAAGGAGGCCCACACGATTTGTAAGTAACTATAAACTTGTTGTTTCTCTTATTACTAGAATAATCAAATGCTATGTTTCCTCTTGAAGTATAATACGATTATATGCTTTTTATTTTTTCCGCTACGTATGATATTTTTTATAATCATGATCCCCAACATCTCTAAGGTGGCCTAATCAGCCTCCTCTGTCTACTAGTTGCAATACTGATATCTTGCTCTTCTCGTGGATCATCATCATCAAAACCGGAACCATGGCCATTTGTGACGGGATGATCTCGAGTGCCATCTTGCACCATCTGTGAAGCTTCCACTTGAAGCTCTACCTCCATGCTATGACCCAACCACATTTGCCATAATCGGATAGTGTCTGACTCTAGATTATCCGAAGAAGACACAACATCTGAACCTATCACCGTACTGCTCTGAAGAAAGTAGAGGCCATCAACCTTGTTACCTTCTATCACAATCAATGAGTCATTACTAACCTTGATGACTCCACCTTCATCGGAATACTTGTATCCAAGGGAGTCCAAAGTGCCCAAAGAAATAAGATTTTTCTTCAAATCTGGTATGTGTCGAACATTCGTCAAACTCCTAACAATCCTATCATGCATCTTTATTTTGATTGTACCGATACCAACAATCTTGCAAGCAACATCGTTTCCCATAAAAAATGTACCACCATTGACTAACTCATACGTATTAGGGGACATATGAAATGTACAGGTAGTATCAAGGACCCATTTGTCAATAAAATGACCATCAGAAATAGTAACTTTAAGGACAAATTCTAAACTCTTATAATTTTCTTCGACAACACCAGGCATAGAGGAGGAACTTGGCTCATGATCTTCCTCTTTATTTTTCAGCTTCGGATACTCAGATTTGTAATGCCCATACCTCTTACAATAGTAATACTTAACATTGTTCTTCGATTTGGACTGTGATCAGCATCCTTTATCTTAGTCTCTCTCATTGGATCAATCTCTAGAATTAGAGAAATTACCCAAATGACCCTTAGCAAATAAACCCTTTGCTTGATTATCACTACCTTTCCCATTCAATCTTGTTCTCAATTCTATAGAATTCAAAGAAGACTTAACGTTTGCTAACGAGATGATATCGCTACCATATAACATTGGATTAATGAAACTATCAAAGAACTCAGGTAGTGAACAAAACAAAATCAAGGCTTGATCTTCATCATCAATTTGAATATTAATATTTTTCAAGTCCATAAGAATTTTATTAAATTCATCAAGATGATTACCAAGAGGCGTACCTTCCTCCATTTTAAGGGTATATAACCATTGCTTCAGGAACAAACGATTAGTGAGAGACTTCTTCATATACAAACTTTCTTGCTTCTTCCAAAGTCCAACAACAGTTTCTTCATCGACAACTTCTCTCAAAACTCCATCTGAAAGAGACAACAAAATTAAACTATGGGCTTTTTCTTCAGGTTCCATAATTTTCTCACTTGATGAAGTTAATGGCGTCTTGCTATCCAAAATCTTCGCCAAACCTTGTTGTCGTAACAAAGGACGCATATTGATGCGCTAAAGACTAAAACTATTCTGACTATCAAACTTTTCTACTTTAAATTTTGCAGAAGCCATTTTGCAAAATAAAGAACTCAAGCTCTGATACTAGTTTCTTGTGACAAAACGAAATTTAGGATCCCCATAAAAGCAAAAAATAGTATAATAGAAAATAAACTAATCACACAAGACACCAAGATTTAAGTGGTTCGGTTTAACAAGCTTACATCTACTAGCGGAGACGATCCAGAGAAAATTCACTAACAAAATATTGAGTACAAAGAGTAGTAAAGAGAAAACCACTCAAAATCTAAACCCCTAATACTCCGGAATCTTACTAATAAGCCTTGAATATTATATATTCAAGCCCCTTAACTCACATTTGTTAATTTTTAGTTTTTTTGTAATATAATGTTTTGTGTTCTTTAGTGTTTTTAGGTCTTAAGGTGAAAGTGCAAATAAAACCATGGATTTTAGGCTTAAAACATAGCAAGAGTACTGATGAAAGTAAATTGGCTTGAGCCTGTCTGATGTGGGTCGAGCTCAACACTGAGGAGAAAAAGTAGCTCGAGCGCAGAACTAACCAAAAGGGATCGAGCACCTTTTAAAGTGGCTCAAGTGCATTAAGTGGCTTGGGCGTAATATCAAAGGGGCTAAAAGCGCATTTGGTCGCACCAAAATCGGATTTACGATCTGCACTTGATTTTCAAAGAGAAAGATTCATTAAAGAACGGGTCAGTTGCGGGATCAATTCTGAAATCCTTCAAATGAAGGTTTTGACTCCATTTCCCTAGAGTGAGGGATTTGATGGCAATAAATCCCTTGAAAGAAGGGATTTGATAAGTGTTGAATGTTAGACATTCACACTTCTTAACTCGCATGTGTTAGCCTTTAGTTTGTGTTGTAATATAACATTTTGTTTTGTTTTAGTGTTGTGTCTTATTTTCAGGCCTTAATGGAAAACAAAATCAAATCAGCATCATTAGGCTTGAAGATAATCAAGATGAGTTGAAATATTGAAGTACTGAAGTGCTGGAAACTGAAAAGAACAAGCAGGGATCAATCCCCACAATCAGGGATCGATCCCCAGACAGCATGGATCGATCCCCAACTTCCAGGGATCTATCCCCATCGAAGCTTCTAGACCCGAAAAGATCTTGAGGCCAATACTCGATACCCCAATTCTGACGCTCGAGCGTTAGATTATGCAGAAACCTGAAATTATGCAGAAACAGAAACGAAACAGAACCAAAAACAGATTTTGTACAGACTCGATTTTATGCAATTTTTGGGACTCTAAAGCCACAATATACAGAATCAAACTAGGCACAACCTCAAAAACTCCAAAACAACCTTTTTCAACAAAAACAATCATCGGCAACGGCGCCAAAAATTGATCGCGCTTAGAAATCAAGTTTTAAATTTATAAACACTCGCAATAGGACGAATCTTTGTAGATAGGTCTATATTGAGGGTATCGATCCACAGGGATTGTGTGCAGTTGCGTGATATGGAATTTCTAAAATCTTACCTAACTTAACTCATAAACACAAGAGTTTGAGTTTTTAAACTAAAAACTAAACAACTAGAAAATCTTTAAACTAAGTTATACAAGTTTAAGTTAAAGGAGTAGGGAGGTATAGGGAATTGATTTCACTCAATCCTCATACCACAAGAGAACTAATCCTAGCATGGATTTCAAACAAAAGCATGGATTTGAGTGTGTGAAGGGTGTCAATCCTCACAACATCTCATCAAAAATATACTACCAAGAGGAAATGATAAAACATCAAAAGTTTACACAAGCCACTCACCTAACCTACATGTAATTTAACCCATGTTCCTTAGCATGCAATATAAGCCCTCTTAATAGCCTACCCAAAATCATGGATTAAGCACAAAACATCTTAGGTTTCCACCCCTCTTTCCCTCTATTCTAAGTTAAGCTAACATGGAATTGAGTTGTGGTCCCTAGCATGCCCTATCAAATTCACACAATATCAAGTCAAAAAGTATCATTGCATAGCTTATAAATCTATCAAAACATAAACCATTCTCCATAGACAAAGAACAACCTATATTTCAAAAGGTATTGTCATTAAGCATAATTCATAAGCATATACAATCTCCATGCCATTTGTACAAAAACCAAGCTAAAACTACTCAACTTATAGCACTTGGATCAAGTTTCATCAAAACCCTAAAAAGGATTTAGTTCCTCATATAGGAAATGGAAAACTCCATTGATTTGGAGAAACCCATTCCTAAGGAAGGCAAGTGCTAGAGAGGAGTTCTACCTACTGTCTATTACAAGCAAAATGAAAGAAAAGCTAAGAAAAATAAGAGAAAACTGAGCTACTGTCCATTCTCGGATTCAATACACATATATAAAAGGAAAAGGCTTAGATCTTTCCAAAATGAGATAAGACTATAAAGATCTTCTTCCAAATGGTCTTGGGCGGTTCTGAGGGTTGATTTCGGCGCCCACAATTGACTGACAAGCCACAATATCAGACCCAAGAAGATCTAGCCGTCATTTGCTGTCTGAAAATATCTTCCAGTTCTGGAAGATGCGACGGCGCTCGAGCGTCAGTGTTGGGCGCTCGAGCGTCAAGTGCCTCTGACGCTCGATTCCTGCGCGCGCCAAGCTCCTTGCGGCTGGCGCTCGAGCGTCAGTCCTACTACAGCATTTAACTTCCTTCAAAATACTTTCAAGCCTAATGTCCATGATATGTCTTGAATTCTCACTAAGACCTGAAAATATAGAAAATGCTAAAACACACCAAAAATATTAGATAACAATACAAACTAAGGTATAACACATGCGAGTTAAGGAGCTTGAATGCGTAACATTCAAGACTTATCATGTTGTTTGGAGGGGGCGCTCGATCGCCCTGTAGTGGCGCTTGAGCGCCTGATGCGACACCAAGGCACTTTCATTATTCTGCAGGAATTGAAACAAAAACTTTAAAACAGAAAAATAAAATAGCACACAAACAAAAACAAATGAAGAATACAAATTTAACAGCTTCAGTATTGCTTAGTGCAAAACAAAACAATTGAAAGTACAGAAAACACAAATCAAAATAAAATAACAAATACAAAACAAAATAAAAATAAAAATATAACCAAAATAAAATAAACAAATTTTGTGGTAGTGCATGGAGCTCGATCCACACAACCAAGTATGTGGTAATAATTGGATAACCCAAGATAATATTATCTTTCACACCTCCACTCACGCACGCAGCAGCCCCCACCCTCCTTCTTTCCTTCTTTCCTTTTCTCTTCTTCCTTTCCTACTGCTGGCCACCGAATTGCTGCTGCACCAACCTGCTGCAGTTCATCACAGCAGCTATAGACCATGAGTTGCTGATCGTGTTGCACCAAATCAGTCTGAAAGAGAGAGAACCTGGCCGAGAGAGAGAAGATGTAGAAAAATAAATGAAGAAGAAGAAGATGGAACAAATTTTTTTTTTTGGAAGAGTAGCAGCTGGGAGGGTGGCAGTCGAGCGCTAGACTTTGGGTGCTCGACCCCCCTAGTTCTGCAGAAACAATGTTACCGCAGAAAACCAGAAACGAAAAATATCTTTTTACAAACGGAAAATGAATTAAAGACATACTCTTTATCAATAGGAACTAACAATATATATAGAAAATAAACACAAACAAACATAGAATGAAAGGAAAATTTAGAATGTACAAATTCTGCAGCGCATGAAGCAGCCTTTTAAGGTGATGTCTTTTGGATCCCCTTAGTTTCTGCAGAAAATGTCAAAAGATGCAGAAAACAGAACATGCAAGAAATATGTAGAAAAAAAAAATTAGAAACTGTAGAAACCAGAAAAATATGCAGAAACTGCAGAAACTAGAAAAAAAATGCAGAAATCCAGAAACTGAAACATGCAGGAACTGAAAAATATGCAGCAAACTAGAAAATGCAGAAAAAGAAACAGAATGCAGAAAATGAATGCAGAAAAATGAAACATAATGCAAGAAATGAAACAGCATGCAAGAAATGAATGCAAAAATTGCTAAGTACAGAAACTGAAACAACATAAATTGAACAAAAAAAGAAACCAGAAAAAAAATGTAGAAACAGAAAAACAGAAAAATAGAATGATGCAGAACTGAAAGATGCAGGAAAACAAAAAACATACAGAAACAGAAAACAAAAACCAGAAAAATAGACTATACATAATGAATTATATATAACATATGTATGGAATTATATACAACATATGTACGAAATCAAACTAAATTCAATTCTAAAAATTTAACAAACAACCATTAACAATCCCCGGCAACGACGCCAAAAATTGATGTAGGTTGATTCTCAATTATAAATTAACCACTCGCAATAGAAAGAATCTTTGCAGAATAGGACTATATAGAGGGTGTCGAACCTCAATGACTGTTGTGCTTGTTATCAAGCTTTCAAGATTTTCTCTAACTTAACTCATGATAGAATACATGTTTTGGGTTTTTTTAACTTAAATGTAAATGACATAAATATGATAAAAGTGGAGGAAGATGGAGGAAACCATAGGATGTTGGTTTCACCATAAGCCTCACATCAATGATAGATTGTATTCACAAGGTCTCTCTTTACATGCATAATATGAGCGCGTAATGGTTGTTAATCATACGACGACCTCGACAAGAAAATACTTTTGTTAAGAGATAATGATAACTCATCTTAGTTTCGCACTAATCTTTCCACTTACACTACATTACACTAAAGTATGGATTGATTCGTGTTGCCTAGCATGGCATATAAAATCTCCTAATAAGCATACACATATTTCAAAAAATAAGCATAACCCATCTTAGTTTTGCATTTATCATCCACCTAATATCTAATTGTGGCACGATTCGTGTTCCCTAGTATGACCTATCAAATCCACTTGAATTTGTGTCAAAAAGAACCATTGCATAGCCATCGCCCCCAGAATCACAAAAAATGAAAACGTTTAAACTCATTCAAGACAAAAAGATTTCTTATAGACAAGATAAACTCTTCTTCATAAATGAATATAAGCATTAAGAATGATCTCTAAGCTATGCAATCATTATACATATGCAGAAAATCCTAAGAGAAACACAATCATACCATTAATATTTGAAAAAGGCTACATCAACACAAACTCTCTGTTTTAACAATAAAAACTATCAAAAAACTATATCTTAGAACACTCCTTTTCATTCTCGAATGGTTTCCTTTTATAGAGGGAGAGAGCTCTAGATCTTTGTACAAGATAAGGAGAAGGCAAAAATCCTCAATCAAGTGGGCTGGGATATCTTCTGGAGTGATAAGTCAGCGCCTAAAATCGCCTACCAGCCTCAATCATTGATTATTTTTTGTTATTTCTTCTTTCCCAACTATCTACAGATATTTATGTTCTGAAAGTTTCGACGGCGATCGATCCTCAGCTTTGGGCGCTCGATCACCATCTGTTTGGTTTCTGCAGCTTTTCTTGATGCATTTTTGACAAAGACGTTAGAATCTAATCTTTCACATAAAATAGCATTTGTTATTCTTGAAGTCTTCTTTTCAATGCCCTAAACCTTGACTCAATCCGAGTTTTGTACTGAGAGTTATGGCTAAAACAGTACGTAAAGATCATTTGTGGAGCCTTTTGGAAGAACACGATGGGGATCAATCGCTAGTTTTGGGGGATCGGGCGCCCAGGCGCTCGATCACCATTTTGGGTGTTCGAGCGCCCTTTATCTGCTTCATCTTTTGCTTAATCAATTGTTCCTTTTTGAGTCCTCTTTCCAATGCACTTGACATTTCCTTAATTGGAGTTTTGAGTTAAAAGTTATGGTCAAAATAGTACACAAAGGTTAGCTCAACAGCTTTGCATAAGTTGATGTATTTTAAGCCCGAATTTGATAGAATTGCTTGTATTTTTCATTAAAACCTAAAAAATAAGAAAAAAACTAAAAAAAAAACAAAATATTAGATTACAATACAAACTAAGGCTTAACATATGCGAGTTAAGAGGCTTGAATGTGTAACATTCAACGCTTATCACTCACCATCAGTAGTGCGAAGCTTGACATTCGTCTCTAGAGGACTATCAACAATTTTACAATAAAAAAGTCCAGCCTGTGAGAGGAGATCAGAAGCATATGTTGCTTGAGAAAGATAGTAACCATCTGAAACTGAAGAAACTTCTAATCCAAGAAAGAAGCCAAGGGAGCCCAAATCCTTCATCTCAAATTGCTGGCTCAAAAAATGTTAAAGGTCATGAATACTGACAATATCATCTCTGCTAATAACCATATCATTCACATACAACAAAAGCAGAATAAGACCAACATTAGATCCCTAAATAAAAAGTGTAGAATCATAAGAGTTAGAAACAAATCCAATCTGTGCGATAGTAGAGCTAAATTTGGTAAACAAAGCATGTGGAGCCTGTTTCTACCCATACAATACTCGGTGAAGTTTGCAAACTTTGTGTGGCGGATGAGTGTGTCCAGGAGGAGGCTACATATAGATTTTTTCACTAAGATCACCATTGAGAAAAAAAATTTTCACATCTACCTGAAAAAGATCCCAACGACGCATAGAGGCAACAACAATGAGGGATCGGACAGAGGTAAGGCGAGCCACTGGTACAAATGTCTCATTATAATCATGCCATACTCCTAATTGAACCTCTTTGCCATAAGATGTGCTTTGTATCGCTCAACAATCCCATAAGATTTTGTCTTGAACTTATATACCCACTTACACCCAACATTAGTTTTCCCCGAAGGTAAATTAACTAAGTCCCAAGTGATACGAACGAATGCGCACGATTTTGAAATTTATAAAACCACTCGTATTAGATCAAATCCTTGTAGGATAGCTCTAAGGGAGGGTATCGATCCGCAGAGATTGTATTGGTTGCTATACTATGAAATTCCCAAGATCACTTCTAACTCAACTTATCAAAAACAAGAATTTTGGTATTCTTTAACCACTACTCAACATAAACTACAACAACTAATTAAAGATAAAGGGAATAGGGAGAGTATAAGGGATTGACTTCATTCATTCCTCATACTACAAGAGAACAACATCTAGCATGGATCTTTTGTCAAAGGTATAAAGTGAGAGTGCAAAGGGTGTCAACCCTTGCAACTACTCTTCATGAAAGTTCTTTTTAAAGGGAATAATAAGACATCATAGTAACACTCTAACCACCCACCTACTAATCTAAATGTGAGATAATCAAAGCTTCCTAGCATGCAATATAAACCCCTCTCAAAGCTTACACAATTCATGGGAAAAGCATGGAGCATCTTAGGTTTCCACTAAAGTTTCCACTTAACTAAATTAAACTACATGTGGATTGAATCGTAGTCCCTAGCATACCCCATCAAACCCTCATAAAACATGTCAAAAAGTACCATTGTAAAGCCTAAGTAATCAATCAAGCAACACACTTTCTCATAGACAAGAAAAGGTAATATTACTCAAATGGATTTCACATGAAGAACAACATCTTTGGCTACACAATCATTATACCAAATGAGTAAGATCCTAGCTAAACATGATCACCCCATAGTACTTGGAATGAATTCCATCAAAACCTTATAAAAGGTTTAGTTCCTTATGAAGAAAATGGGAATCTCCATTGAATTGGAGAGAACCACTTCTTAAGGAAACCAAGTACTATGAGATGAGTTCCCCTACTGTCCAGAATATATACAAAGCAAAAACAAAGCTAAAACAATTCTGGAATGAAAACTAAACTAAGCTACTGTCCATTCTCGGACTCAAAATACACTATATAAAAAAAAGAGGCTTGATCTTTCTTAAGGAAAGATCAAGCCAAAAATCCAAGGATCCAACTGTTGGGAGTCCTCTGAGAAGTGATTTCGGCACCTACAACTCGCTAGCAAGCCGCAACTTTGGACCAAGAAAGATCCCCACCGCTATTGGCTGTCAAACAGCTGTTCACGTTCTGGAAGCTCCGATGGGGATCGATTCCTGCTTTCTACGATCGATCCCCAGATGGTACGATCGATCCCTGGCTGCGATCGATCCCTGGTAGTCTGCGATCGATCCCAGGGCTTCTCCTCAGCTCCTTAGCTTTCTTTTGTTGTCTCTTTAGGCTCAATGTTTAAGATTTGCATGTATTTCCATTTAAGACCTAAAAATAAGACAACACTAAACACAACAAAAATATTAAATAATAACACAAACTAAGGACTAACACATGCGAGTTAAGGGGCTTGAATGTATAACATTCAGCACTTATCACCAAGTGTGAGTTTTGCTAAGAGCAATAAGTTCTTCAGACATAGCTTGTTGCCAAAGTGGGTTAGTACTAGCCTCATGGAAGGAGTGAGGTTTGTGTAAAGTAGCAATGGCAGAGTAAGAATGATAATCATGAAGATGAGAAAGAAGAGCTTTTACCCCTAGTAGAGTGACGAGGGGTAAAAAGGTTAGGCTCATAAGGCATAGTAGATGGATTAACAAGCGGGTCAAGGGCATCGGAGCTAGCTGTCAAAGAGTATTCTGGAGAGCTTGTCACCCCTGCATCAAGATCAGTAGGTTTGGGAAGCAAATCAAAAGAGACATTAGTGAAGATAGGAGAGGAACCAGAGGGATTAAGAGGAAAAGACTCCATATCACTAAAGAACCTGTGCTCCCAAAACATGACGTTATGAGAGATGCGGAGACGTTTAGCAATGGGATCATAACAATGATATCCTTTATGTTCAATGCCATAACCAAGAAAACAACAGATGCAAGAACAAGGTTCTAATTTAGTGCATTCATGAGGTTGAAAAAAAATGAAACAAACACAGCCAAAGCCTTGGAGGGACTGATAATCAAGAGGAGAATCACATAGGAGTTCATAAGGAAACTTGTTGAGAGTAGTGGGAGACGGAACCCTATTGATAGTGTAAACAGCGGTAAGAACAGCCTCTCCCCAAAAATGTTCAAGGATAGAAGTAGAAAGCAGCAATGCCCTAACTGTGTCTAAGATGTGTTTGTGTTTGCGTTCAGCACGACCATTTTGCTGAGAGGTGCTTGGACATGAACAATGAGAAAGAGTGCCATTTTGTTTGAGAGTGGTAAGAAAGGAAGATTCAAGATACTCCATGGCATTATCAAAATGAAAAAAAATTTATGTTTTGAGAAAACTGGGTTTGAACCATCTTCTGAAATTCAAAATAAATTTTAGGAAGTTCAAACCGGTTTTGTAAAAGATAAAGCCATATATATCGAGAATAATCATCCACAAATATCACAAAATAACGGGATCCTCCCATGGTGGGAATGGGTGCATGGCCTCATACATCATAATGCACTAAATCAAAAGAAGCAGAAAAAACATAGTCATTATTATTAAAAGGCAGAGCACTTTGTTTTCCGAGTTAACACACAACACAATCAAAAGACTCAGACCCAACAGACCTTAACTGACCACTAGTAGCTAAAGAACGAACACGAGAAACAGACACATGTCCCAAACGAGAATGCCATAAACTAAGAGTGGTGGATGGTGACCGAGATGAAGTAGCAGCAGACATGGTAGGAGGAAGATGGAGAGATGAAAGTTCAAACATACGTCCAATCTTTTGGGTGATCCTAATTAGTTGTCCTGTTTGCGGATCCTGCACATCACAACCTTGTTTAGAAAAATGCAATTCTAAGTCAAGCTCACAAAGCTGACCAATAGACAAAAGATTTAATGAAAGATGAGGAACTAAGTATGTATTGAAAATAGACAATTGTTGAGTGGAAACAGATTCGATGTGACTGACATTTAGGTGTGAGCCATTAGCAATGTGTAGAATCAGTTAAAACGGATTTAGAGGAAAAGATGGAAGAGTCTGGTGTCATGTGATTATAGCAGACAGAGTCAATAAACCAAGAAGGATTACCTAGGGTGATGGACATTGTTGTTGATACGTAAACGAATGCGCACGATTTTTAAATTTATAAAACCACTCGTATTAGATCAAATCCTTGTAGGATAGCTCTAAGGGAGGGTATCGATCCGCAGAGATTGTATTGGTTGCTATGCTATGAAATTCTCAAGATCACTTCTAACTTAACTTATCAAAAGAGATGTGAATTTTTACAACTAAAAAGTAACTAAATAACCAAAAGTATTTAAACTAAGTTATGCAAATGAAGCTAAAAAGTAGTAGAAGAGGTATAGGGGATTGATTTCACTCAATCCTCATACCACAAGCAAGCTAGTCATAGCATGGATTTCACACAAAAGCAAGGTTTTGAGTGTGTGAAGGGTGTCAACCCTCACAACAACTCTTCAAGAATATACTTTTAAAAGGAAATAATATAGCATCATAGCTTCACTCAAACCACCCACCTAATCATCTAAATGTGAGATAATCTAAGCTCCCTAGCATGCAATATAAACCCTTCTCAAAGCTTACACAATTCATGGAATAAGCATAAAACATCTTAGGTTTCCACCCCTCTTTCCCTCTATTCTAAGTTAAACTAACAAGGATTGAGTTGTGGTCCCCAGCATGCAATATCAAACTCACACAATACCATGTCAAAAAGTATTATTGCAAAGCTTATAAATCATTCAAGACTTGAAACAATCCTTCATAGACAAAGAATAATTTATATCTCAAATGGTGTTTTCATTAAGCCAAACCATAAGTATGTACAATTACCTCACCATTTGTACAAAATCCAAACTAAACTACTCAACTCATAGCACTTGGATTAAGCTACATCAAAACCCTAAAAAGGATTTAGTTCCTCATGAGGGTTATGGAAAACTCCATTGATTTGGAGAAACCCATTCCCCAAGGAAAGCAAGTACTATGAGAGATTTATTACCTACTGGACAGAAGTAAAAACAAGCAAAAACAAAGCTAAAAACAACTCTGGAATGAAAACTAAGCTAAGCTATATCATTCTCGGACTCAAACATCCAATATATAGAAAAAGGAGGCTTGATCTTCTTAAGGAAGATCAAGCCAAAGATCTAAGGTTCCAGTTGCTAGGAGTCTTCTGAGAGGTGATTTCGGCGNATTAAGCTACATCAAAACCCTAAAAAGGATTTAGTTCCTCATGAGGGTTATGGAAAACTCCATTGATTTGGAGAAACCCATTCCCCAAGGAAAGCAAGTACTATGAGAGATTTATTACCTACTGGACAGAAGTAAAAACAAGCAAAAACAAAGCTAAAAACAACTCTGGAATGAAAACTAAGCTAAGCTATATCATTCTCGGACTCAAACATCCAATATATAGAAAAAGGAGGCTTGATCTTTCTTAAGGAAAGATCAAGCCAAAGATCTAAGGTTCCAGTTGCTAGGAGTCTTCTGAGAGGTGATTTCGGCGCCCACAATGTGCTGGCAAGCCGCAACTTTGGACCAAGAAAGATCCCCACCGCCATTAGCTGTCAAACAGCTGTTCACGTTCTGGAAGCTCCGATGGGGATCGATCCCTGCTTTCTACGATCGATCCCTGATTGCTGCGATCGATCCCTGGTAGTCTGCGATCGATCCCAGGGCTTCTCCTCAGCTCCTCAGCTTTCCTTTGTTGTCTCTTTAGGCTTAATGATTGAGATCTGCATGTGTTTCCATTTAAGACCTAAAAGATAAGACAACACTAAACACAGCAAAATATTAAATAATAACACAAACTAAGGTATAACACATGCGAGTTAAGGGGCTTGAATGTATAACATTCAGCACTTATCAGTTGTATTGAGATTGGACTTAGATAAAACTTGATGAACAATAGCCTCAATTTCTAATGGGAAAAAAGTACCGAGTTGGGGTACAATGCTAGTGAGAGATAGATTTGATGCATCAGTATAGCAACAGCCTTATGACTAGGGGCCTTGTAATTTCCTCGAGAGAGCCTCCTTTACACTCATTGATCTTGTGGACCAATTTCTGGCAATAGTGACACTGCATTTTTCGAGTAGATGAAGAAGATCCAAAAGGGATGGAACCAAGAGCACGAGGATCACATGAAGAAGTGGCCAAAACCATCTTAGAGGTGTGTAGCTTCATAATAGAGAATCTGATCTCTTCTAAAATTAGTTTATTAAGAGCACTTTCCAAAGATGGCAATGGTGAGCGATGGAAAAGAGAAGCCCGAGTATTCTTAAACTCATCCTGAATTGCTGTAAGGAACTCGACAAGGTGCATGCTATCGCGAAAAGCGATGTACCGAAATGCATAAGTTGGATTGACCCATTTTGGCTCACAAAAAGACAATTGATTTCAAAGATAAGTCATCTGTGAATAAAAATCAATAACAATCTGACATAGTTCTTGGCGCATGTGTAAAGACCTAGGGAAAAGTATTAGCCATATCTGCGTTATAACCCCAAAAGGACTAATCTATTTTGAAGTTTTTCTAGAATCACTTATAAAGTCCCGTTTCGCTTAGTAACTAGGCAATGTGGGACTTAGCACTCATGACTCTTTTTATAAACCACCCACTATATATGAACTATTTCTCATCTTCCTAATATGGGATTGGGGTGTTACAGCATGCGATTGAGCTTTACAATCTGAAAACGCTGAGCAAGGTTGGTAGCATTGTAATGTTGGGCTAACATGTTCCAAACATTATTGGCACTGTTAAGGCTACCAAAAGTCATGCTGATCAAGATAACACATGTGTTGGAAAACTAGAAAATAATCCTGTAATGGATACCCTACCATGTTCGAAGACGGCTAGAAGCCACAGCAGTAGATTCTTTTTGTTTTTTAGTAACAAGCTTAAGTTTTTCGTGAGATACATACTCCTAAAGACAATGTCCTTTAAGTCACCTACTCATAGATTGAACCCATACATGGTAATTGGATACATTGAGGATGGTAGGAATAGATTGGGTAATATCTTTGGTATTAGGAAGGTGGTAGTAAGGGGTAAGGCCATTGGAAATTTTTTTTTTTTTGCTAGGATCTGGTGCAGACGGGTGTATAGTAAGTACCGTGAGCTTGGTTCAGGAGCTGGAATGGGATCCTGTGTAGCTGGTACAAGCAGGGCGGTTATTAATCGCTTATAACCGGATAACCGAAAATAACCGGATTACCAGATAAACCGGACAAACCGAAAAACTGGAAAACCGAGAATAACCTCAACCGGATAACCGGATAACCGTTAGGCGGTTGCGGTTATTAATTTTAAAAAAATCGATTATTAACCGGTAACCGAATAACCAGTTTATTATATATAGTATATTAATATATATATATATATATATATATATATATAATATATTATATATATATATATATATATATTTTTTAGACAAGTTAATTACTTTTTTTTTTCTTTTTTTTTTTTTTCTTTCTTTTTCTCTCTCTCCTCTCTCAATAAGAGCTCCTTGCCCTGCTTGCAGGGAGCATGAAAGCTCCCTACTGCAGGGAGCTCTCCTTGGGAGCTCCCTGCTTGTAGGGAGCTTAGGGAGTATGAACTTGTCCAGTTGTATTCACATTGGAAGTATGAACAAACTTTTTTTGCTCTCCTATTTCAAAAATAAATTTTTAATGAGAAGTGATTAAAACTAATTTTTTTTTTTGTAATCTATAACATTAAAACCGGTTACCGGTTATTAGTAACCGCAACCAGGGTCCCGGTTGCGGTTGCGGTTTTTAAAAATCAAATAATCGGGGACCCCAGTTGCGGTTGCGATTGCGGTTATTGCCCAATAACCGCAACCACAACCGCAACCGGTTGTACACCCCTAGGGAGTATGGTAAGTACCGTGTAATTAGAGGCTGGGATCCGGTGCGGCTAGGCGTATGGGAAGGTATGGTGAGCTTAGTCTAAAGGAGATAATCTGGTGTGGCAGGGTGTAGGGTAAGAACCATGGGCTGCAAGGGTAGGATCAAGTGTGGTAGGGTGCAAAGTGTACCTATGAGCTCAAGAGAGAGATCGGATGGCAGCGCATGGAGCATCCTTGAGGTGCGTTCTCGATGGATCTTGGTAGATCGGCAGCCCCCGATCCGGATTCCAATATCGTTTTCTGCAAATGGCTGAAGGAAGCAGCACATGGCGGAAGGCGACGGCACATGGGGTGCGTGAAATTCAGACAGAACACTAGGACGGCGTGTGGAGCGTCCTTGGGGCGCATTCTCGGTGGATCTTGGTAGAGTCGCAACCTCCAATCCGGATTCCAGTGTTGTTTTCTACATACGACTGACAAGAGCGGAACTTGGTGGCCGGCAACGGTGCGTGAAGCGCGTGATATGGACACATAATACTTCTGGTGGCGCATGGGAGTGCGCGGAGCATGGGAATGACGATCTGAAACCACCAGATTGTAGATCAAAGAGTTTGGAACTTGTTGGTACAATGTTTATACCAAACAAGCTCAAAAAAGCCTTCAAATCGTACAAAGACTGTAAGGTTCTCCTATTTCTCTAGATAAGGCCAAAATCGGGCTCTAATAACATATTAAAATAAATAGAGAATATAGGAAAAAAATTGAATATTATATTTCTGTGTAAATGTAACTGTGTACAGAGGCGCCTATTTATAGTTGAATAAGGCCAGTTAAGCTAGGAAATACAATCAATGAATTAATGGACAATAGTATAGAATTAAATCAAACCTATACAAAAAAATACAGTACCATAATATCTTCTGAATATATTTAGAATATATTCTAACAAGAAAAAAAGACATTTTTAAAAACATAATCGTTAGAATAAGACAAATATTCATAAATATGACCGTTAGTAAAAGGCAAATATTCAAAAATATAAATGTTAAAGAAAAATAAAGAAATCTTTGAAAAATAATATTTAAATGAAATAGTTAAAATAAATAGTTAAAATACTGAAACTACTAAAAGTACTTTAAAAAAAATTGATAGTTAAAATAAATAAAATTATTTTCAATTATATTAAGTAATAAAATTTTCTGAGACTGTTAAAAAATGCTATTAGGCCTCTTAAACGAGTATGCTCTTAAGCCTGAAAAATAACTATCACATGCTTGGAAGACATTTTGTAGGAGAATTTGTCAAGCCCGGCTGAATTATTGGTGCAAATTTTGTACGACAATTTATGACGTGCCAGTT
>FXXK01001880.1:72997-106649 GCA_900184695.1 Betula pendula
ACCAATTGCTACGTTTTGATCGCTTGCCCAATTGCTATTTTTCTTTTTTCATTCTTTAACACGTCATGCTGTTTCGCTCTGATTTGGTTTCAAAAAATAAATAAATAAATAAAAAGAATAAAAGCATTTTTGGTTCATGTGGTTTGAGGTTTTTACAAATAGTTTTTTGAATTTTAAATAAAGATTAATCACTCACTGCAGTAAACAAAAAACAACAAACTAGTCATTGTCGTTAGAAAAGTTGACATAATCCATTAATGTACTACATCAACACAAATTAGTCAGGTTAAAAGGAGTGGCCAAACCATCCCATGACCATTAGGGGGTGGTTCGGCCACTCCAAAATAGCAATAATAATAATAATCATTAATAAATAAATAAAATTGAGGGTACTTAAACTACACCCAATGGCCATGAGATTGTTCGGCCACCTCAAAATATGTTCAAAGAGAGTAATCGAGCAACCCTCAAGGCAATGAGATTGTTCATTCATCCTCATTTAGCAAATTAACGGATTCTATCAACTTTTTTTAACCGTAGAGATTAATTTGTTTTTTATTTTTTATTTTAAGGAGTGATTAATTACTTTTTAAAACTAAAAGAATTATTTGTTAAAATTTCAAATCACATAGCCCAAAAATATATTTATCCCAAACAAAATAAAATGAAGTCACCAAACCGATTGATATATATATCTATATTATGTTTATCTATTTAAGGTGCCGACAAAAACAAAACCTAAAGTATATAAGTAAAACATTGAGTTGTTTTTGATATTGTGATTATATGGTTGAACGAATTGTCATTCTTTCAGCTGCAAAATTATTCTGCCATTAAATTGTCATTCTGCCATTTTTTTTTTCAAGTCGTTCAACAATTCATATAATTGCTTAGGTTTTTTTTTTTGGAAAGTTTGAGGTGTATAGTGAAGAGGAAGAGAAATTAACTACAAACTGATTTGTAGTTAATTTGTACAAACCAGTCTAATAAAATGACGTGACCCTTAACATGTGAAATACATGTTTTTTTTATTAATGCTATTAAAAAAATATGTGTGAAGCACATGTTATTAAAAAAATATGTGCTTCTCACATGCTAAAGGACACATGTCACTTTATTAGAATGGTTTGTAGTTTGTAACTAATTTATGTCTGGTAAAAAGACTATCCATAACAAAACAAAAAAATCAATTTTTCTTTATTTTACAATTTATCTTTTTTGAAAAGTTTCAAGTATGTAATCAAACTTTTTCATTGATTAAACGTTTATATTTAAATTGCTCTTTTAAATTATTATTTATAAATACATATAGTTTTGGTTACAGATTCTAATTGTTTATAATTATTGACAAGATGATAAAGATGAAAAAGGATATTGTGTATCCATTGGTGATGTTGTCATTGATTCTGTTAGTTGCTACAATTATTGTTGAAAGAGCCTTTTTAGTAATAAAGATTGTGAAAAATCGTTTACATAACCAAATAAAAGATTAGTAAATGAATAGTTATCTGTTACGTATATTGAAAATGATATAGAGTAATAATACAAGTCACCCTCCATGTCTACCTTGTGTCAACCAAAAGTAACGTGGCTTTTAAAATCACCATTAGATCAAAAGTCAATAATTATCGATAAAAAATTCAATGGTGATTTTAAAAGGCATATCACTTTTTGTTAACAGAAGGTAGACAATGAGTATGACATATATAATTATTCAATGATATATTCAAAAAATTATTAATGAATAAATCATGTAGTGATTTCAAAATATGAAGACTCGTCAAAGACAACCGATTAAATTAATGTTAGGTGATTTTCAAATATGAAGACTCGTCGAAGACAACTAAATAAATTAACACCAAGCGTAACAAAATAAATTGTAAGCTACATTTATATATTTTAAATAATAATTAATTTTTGTCGAATTATTTAGTTATTTTCTTTAATATTTTTAATTGAGAGCCCCTTTAATATGGACCATTCGTAAAAGGTGTGTTTTACAGTCTCTAATTATATATTGACAACTCAACAAAAAACACAAAATCTCACAAAATACTCTAAACTCATATACACTTAATCACTCTCCCTTAAACTACCAGATCCACCTACCTCTGCCACATGCCACCTACCTCCGCCGCCGAATCCCCTCATCTTTTGGTAGATGATAGCCAAGAGAGAGAGATGAACCGAGAGAGGGAGAGAGAGAGCTGAACCGCTGACCACCGCCGCTTGGCCGGCCAATTCTGGCCGCGTGGACAGTGGCCACGGCCAACGAACCCCCCCCCCCCCACGCGACGGCCTCGGCCGACTAGGCCTGGTCTGGCCCCGTGGCCGCCGCGTGGGGCCTTTCATCTCTCTCTCGGTTATCTCTCTCTCTCTTGGTTCTCATCTACTAGTGGAGGGATTCCGGCAGTGGTCTGCGGTGGCTTTCGACGGCTGAAAAAGTGGGGTGGATTCCGGCGGCGGTCGGAGAGGTAAGGTGGCTGAGGGTTGGTTCAGTAGGGTTAGAAGACAGATCAGGTGTTTTAGTTTCTAGACTAATTTTTGTATAGTTAATGCTTTTAGCTTAGGTGTCAAATTCTAGTTGAAAGCTGTAAAAGTGGTATTTTACAGCCTAACTGGATTGAAGATTTTCTTTTTTTAATTACTATTACCCATCTAAATCATAATCCTGACTTTGCTACTGTTACCCATGTGAGACACGACTGTAACATAATGATCCAACCTTATCGTCGTATGCTAAAAAAGGAAAACATGTCGCGTGTTACCGACAAATAATTTCTACTATAAATTACACACAAGCCTTGTATAATTTGCCATCGATCCCAAAATCTCAAGACCACCACCATGGAAATATATTCTCACATCCAAACAATTGCATGTCTTATAGCTTTCCTAGTAATCTGTAGAGTCTTGAGAATTGCATATCAAGTCAAGAAGGGTTGCGGCAAAATGACTGGAATCCCTGAACCAGCCGGGGCACTGCCCTTTATAGGCCACCTCCATCTTCTCGGAGGCCAAGACCCGATTGCCCGAACTCTCGGCGCCATGGCCGACAAATACGGCTCACTATTCTCGCTACAAATCGGCTTGCACCGGCTCTTAGTGGTGAGTAGTAAGGAGATGGTCAAGGAATTCTTGTCGACCAACGACAGAGTTTTTGCTACCAGGCCAAGCATAGCATTTGGAAAATACGTTGGCTACAACAATGCCATTTTTTCCCTCGCTCCTCATGGCCAATATTGGCGCGATGTGAGAAAGATGGCCTCTCTCGAGCTTCTCTCCAACGAACGGCTGGAAATACTGAAGCATATTCCAAACTCAGAAGTGGAGTCACTGATTAAGGAGCTGTACTCGCTGTCTACAAACAACAGGGTGGCGATTGTCAGTGAGATGTTTGAAAACATGGCTTACAATATCATCCTCAGGAAGATTGTTGGGAAGAGATTTTCCTCTGCCCAATACCGCGAGGAGAAGAGCGAGGGGAGGCGTATTAGAAGTGGGATAAACGAGGCTTTGTATCTGAGTGGTGCTTTTGTGATGTCGGACGCCATTCCTTGTCTTGAATGGATGGACTTCCAAGGGCATATCCGGTCCATGAAGAGGACTGCTAAGGAACTTGACTCGGTGCTCGATATTTGGCTTAATGAACATCTCCAGCAAAAATTAAGTAATGCTGATCAAAGGGATTTCATGGATGTCATGCTATCAAACTTTGAGGAGGATGCTGTGATTTCCGGCCATACACGCGACACCATCGTCAAGGCAAATTCAATGGTAAGAATTGAGCCCAGCATGTACTTAAAGTACTAACAGTAGTTTCCTTAAAATTCATTTACATTTTTAGATGTAAAAAAAACTCTTAAAAAAAAATTACTGTAACAACTTCCCTTCATATTCCATAAATTAAGAAAACACTAAGAAAATAAAAAAATTATACGGCAAAAAAAAAAAAAAGTGTTTCCTTTAATATTATTTTATGGGAATACTTTACTTACCACCTTTGATATTTCATCACTTTTACGATTATACCATTAAACTTTAAAAAGTGTCAATTTAGAGTTACTATATTTCAAAAACTTTTAAAAAATTACTGTAATTGTTTCTCTTCGTATTCCATAAACTAAAGAAACACTAAAGAAATTAAAAGTTGTACATAAAAAAAAGTGTTTTCTTTAATATTATCTTATGGGAATACTTTATTTACCACCTTTGATATTTCATTACTTTTACAATTATACTCTTAAACTTTAAAAAGTATCAATTTAGAGTTATTATATTTGAGAAGTTTGCAATAT
The DNA here is from genome assembly GCA_900184695.1 of Betula pendula. Taxonomy (NCBI): domain Eukaryota; kingdom Viridiplantae; phylum Streptophyta; class Magnoliopsida; order Fagales; family Betulaceae; genus Betula; species Betula pendula. Next base: position 77,296 of record FXXK01001880.1, read on the forward strand.
CAACTCTTCCGTCCAAATTGATAAGTAAAATTTTAAAAATACCCCTAAGATGACCAATTAACAATTTGGTCACGGGTGATCCACAGTTGGGTCACGGGTGACCCACAGTTGAGTTATGGATGACCCACTTGGAATCTAGTGATGACTCCGTCGTGGATCTAGTGCACTGTGCATGGTAAATAAAGTATTCCCTAGTATCAATTGCGGCCGATGATGGGGCATGCTTGTTTGTTTAATTAACCGCTATTATAATTTTTTTTTTTTGGTGTTTTGCAGATTCTCATCCTAACAGGCGCAGGAAGCACAGCTATTACTCTAACATGGGCGGTCAGCTTGCTCTTAAACCACCCAAGCGTGCTAAAGGCTGCCCAAGAAGAGCTAGACATCCATGTAGGGAAGGATAAATGGGTGCAAGAATCTGACATCAAGAACCTCAACTACCTCCGAGCAATTGTTAAGGAAACTCTACGCCTATACCCACCAGGCCCACTCACAGGCTTGCGCGAGGCCATGGAAGATTGTACCATTGGTGACTGCTATGTTCCGAAGGGCACTCATTTGATCGTTGACATATGGAAGCTGCAACGAGATCCACGTGTGTGGTCAAGCCCCTCTGAATTCCAACCGGAGAGGTTTATGACAACTCATGCGGAGACTGATGTTAGAGGTCAAAGTTTTGAGTATATTCCGTTTAGTTTTGGTAGAAGGTCGTGCCCCGGAGTTGCATTCGGCTTGCAAGTGGTTCACTTGGCATTGGCTCGTTTTCTTCAAGGATTTGATATCACGACCGTCGGAGGTATGAAGGTGGACATGCGTGAAGGATTGGGAATTGCCTTACCTAAGGTGGATCCACTACAACTTGTACTCAAGCCTCGCCTTCCTAGGGACCTATATTAATCAGTATGATGTGATCTTAATAATTAAAGATACGATCTAGATAATGGTATTAGTAATAGAGCAATAAACAACTCTTATCGAGAGTTAAGTATGTGAATAAGTTTACCTGCAATAGATTCTCTATCCCTTTTAACTATTTGAATTGTTTGTATTATTTAAGAAAGTTAGTTGATAAATAAAGAATATGTTGAAAATTATTTGTTTGATATAATATAATTATTTGTATTTGAAAGTTCATAGCTCAATCGAAACAATCAACTATATATAATTTTTCTGTGTTTTGTACTAATTAATTTGCATCAAAGTACTTCAAATTCTTATCCTGTGAGATATTAATGAACTTGTCTTAGGTTAAGTGTTATATAGAAATAGCCCTAGACCCCATGAGGATTTTTTCTTTTTCTTTTTCTTTTTCATAGATGCACCCTCCTTGAGGTTAAAACTGGGAGGTGAAAACCCTATCAATTAAATAAAGCTCAAATGACTATTTTATTCTCAATTTTAAAAGCTAGTTCAAGGGGTGAGGCTTTCCCTCAACCGATGTGGGACAATCCCAACAACCTCTCCCTCACACATCGGGCCCTAGGTTGAAAGCAGGGACAATTAGTTTCTCCCGCAGACTATTGGGTTGAGACTTGTTGGTAAACCTGGGCTTTGATACCAGATTAGAATTCACACAATATGTAAAAGGTCGGCCTAACTCAACTCCAAAAGACACCTTGAGGAGTGGGAAATGTCACAACATTATAAAGAGCACATTGACTAGTTTCTCTAGCAATGTGAGACTTCAAACAAGTACCATACCAATGATAAAGCGTATTCGGATTGAAATTGAGAGGATCCTTTTCCCTTTTTCTTTTTTTTTTTAAAAAAATCACATTAAAACATTCTAACATTTTATATTGCATTAAGAACTTTTTAACAATTTTTTTAACTTCTCATATCAAACACTTTTTATTACTATTTAAATAAAAAACTCATAAAAAATAAAACTTCTATACAAAAAAATTTACAACATTCATTTTATTTTATATCACATCATAACTCAAAAACTTCCAACCAAATCCAATTTTTTATCAAACACTCCCTAGTGTGATTCTATACCGAGTAATCTAGTCCGAATCAGGCTTAGAAAAAAAAAAAAAAAAATTCTAGTGTGAATCTGACGCTATGAAAAGAGTGAATTAAGCTCATGCACGGTAGCATGAAACAGCTGAATAACATGTGAATTTCTTACCTAGACTTTAACGACCAGGTTTAGGAATGACAGAAAAATCATTTTCATGAAAAATAGTTGAAGGAGTAGTGGTCATCAGATGGGATAACCTTAAAGAGCTTGGATTTCTTGCATCAATATCAGGAAGTTAATATCAATAAAAATTTCACGTGCTACAAAAAGTTCAAATTGACGAGGTACAAGGTACGCTAAATACCATGTATCACAAATTTTTTTTTTTTGAGTATGTAATCACAATTTTGACGTGTAGCAAGTGTTGTCTAATCACAACCCAAAAACGGCCAAGATTAATAAAGGCAATGAAAAAATATCGTCCATTGGCGTTAGTCAAGCATGGAGACCTGAGAGAGAGAGAGAGAGACACAGAAACAGAGACAGAGACAGAGCTGTGCCTCTTTTGCTATGAAGGTGACACGTAAATACTTCTCAACAATGACGACAAGGCGTGAAGCGCGATGGGAGAGGCTGACAGCTGAAAAGAATCTCTATTTCATTTGACATAAGAGAGAGGTCCCTAAAAAGAATGAAATGATGATTCTGTTCTTCTAAAAGTAAAGGATTTGCTTCTTTCTATTTCTTTTTAAATAAAGGGGACGTTTGAAAATGGGTTAGACTGTTTTATAACAAAGTTTTTTTTTTTAAAAAAAATATTTTTATTTTTTATATCACATTAACTACTTTTTAATAATTCTTTTTATTTTTTATATCACATCAAATATTTTTTATTGTCATTCTAATAAAATATTTACTAAAAAATAAAAATTTTTACTTTTCCATACAAAAAATTTACAACATTCTTTCTACTTTATATCACATCAAAAGTCAATAATCCCTTAACTCACAATCCCTTTTTTTGCCAAACACCTCCAATCACAATCCCTTCTTTTGCCAAAATTGGGTTTCCATTGCAAGCGACTACAAACTCTAACTAGAAAAGCAAAAATAAAAATTGAAAGAAAAAGTTGAACAATAATAAAAATTGTAATATATGTCAACAACTTACCTCACATTTAATTTGACAAATATATTTATTTAAATTAATATTTTGACGCTCTTTGTTATATTGGCTCAGACCTCTTCAATATTTGATTCAAATTGATAATAAATTATAAAGTCAAAATTTTAACTTATAATTTGTGCTTAATATCATTTTAAATTAATATTTTAATAATGTATAATAAAATTTGAAAATAACATAAATATTCATTGTTTATTCACTTATCATGTGAAATTCTTACTTTATTAACTTATTTTTGCAGAATACCTTTTCGGTTTATTTAATTATGTTTAATTTTCTAAAGTCATTATTGCTGTGATAAAAGTGATTTCTACTTGAGAGATAAAAATGAGTATTTTTTAATTTAAAATAAATTCTATACGAATAAAATAAAAAATTTCAATATTTTATTCAGTTAATAAAAACAAATTATGAATATAAATATAAATGAGACTAAGATAGATGTATGAGTATAAGATTATGTGTTATTTCACTACAACTGTGAGACCAAAAGCTTACCAAAGTGGGTAGGTGATGAATAGCTCTGATGCTCAAGTCAGTGTTTGCCTTCTAAGAGAAATAAAGAAATTATCGTAAGCATGAGGGTTAATTTAGGGAAGAAAGAGTGAGAATCCCACTAAAAAAAAAAAAAAAAGGCACTTAGTGTCGCTTATTTTTACGTCGCTTTAAACACGATGTTAAATTTAAAATTTACATCGTTTAGAATAACGATGTAAATGATGTAAATGACTATGTCATTTGTAACAAACAATGTAAAAGTGGGTAGCTTTTACATCATCGTTTACAAACAAACGATGTAAAAATTGCCCACTTTTACGTCATTTATTATTAAACGATGTAAATTTTTCGCGTTTTAATGAAGTATGTTTTTACATCACTTGTTAAACGATGTTGAAACCAAAAAGATTTACATCTCTTATAACATAAACGACGTGTTTTTAACATCGTTTATAGTATAAGTGATGTAAATGTTTTTTTAGTAATACGTGCCATCAACTTTTAGTTCTCTCTCTCTCTCTTTCTCCACTGCTCTTCACCATATCTCAGCCTCCTCTCTCTCTCCTGGTTGCGGTGAAGACTAAAGGTCCAGCATCACTCATTCTTTGGATGTTGTAGATCATGAACGAAATTGTTGGGGCTTTTGACTCATGATTTTTTTTTTTTTTAGAGGAAGAATCAAGGTAAAGGCCGGAGTTGTGTTTTTGCTGGCACTGTCTCCACTAGTTTAACTGTCCCTAGTAAGTCCTTAGAGCCCTCTATAATCCTGTAAAACTACGTCATCTAAAATAAAAAAATATATATTTTTTTTACTCATTTCTCTTCATTTTTTTATTTTTATTTTTTCCTGTAAATGCTTATCTCTATTATATGTCTTTGAGTTGATTTGCATGTTTGATGTCATTCAAAAGCTTCCATATATGATATAGAACTGCTCGTAGCCCCAATCTACACAACATTGCTTTCATACTATAATTTGTGATTTAATTTGGTTTTTAGGTAGAAGTCCTAAATTTAAGAATCAAAAGCTGACAATATGAATAGCCTCAAATCAATGTTAAAAGCCCTATATCAGGGACTGGGATCCTCTCCATTTCACATGAAATGGATAGGATCAAATTTAAATGACAATTCTACCCCTCAATTTACACCAACTAAATCCTATCCATTTAATTTGAAATAGAGAGGATTCTTTTCCCTATATTAGAAGCTTTGTCTTCTTTTTTTTTTTTTTTTTAAAGTAAAATTATAATTACTCTCATTAATCAATCAAAAAAAGAAAGCAGATTGCTTTAATAAAACAACATCACATATACATGTAGGAATTTCTTTCATCCAAACCTGATCTATGATGTGTTTAACAGCAGCCTTAGCAAAGTCATGTGCCACAAAGTTTGCAAATGTGCTAATGTGAGAGACTTGCCAACTAGATAGCGAGTTTATTACCATACGAGTATCCTCCACAAGTTGTCCAGACCTACTCTAGTTTCGATTGGGGCAATTCACCACTTTCACCACTTGAAGAGCATCACCTTCCAGAATAATATGTCGAAGACCTAAGTCTTTGCTAAAGTTAGTTGCTTGGAACACTCCAAGCGCCTATGATAAAACAAGTTCTAAATTACCCATTATAGTCACGCTCTTGGTTGCAATCACATGCCCTTCATAATCTTGCACCATTATGCTAATGCCCATCTGCCCATTAACAGAGTCCATTGCTGCATCCCAATTTACCTTATGGCTACCTGTTGGTGGAGCTTGCCATTTTGCCTGGATACCGGTTGACTTTGGTAGGCAAAAACTCCAAAATTTGTCTTCTAATATTCCTAAGAAGACTCCATCGTTCCCCTCACCAGAAGATTGGGATGAAGAAAATCTTCACTGTGAACAACTGAGTTTCGCCTAAACCAAATTTGTCTTGCTATTCGCACAAAAAAACCAAACTCCTCCCTGTCACATTTGTTGAGCATTTTCTCCACAAGCTGTAGGAAGTCAAAACTGTAGAAATGACTTTTCTAAAAAATTTTACCACACACATCCATCGCAGAGGAGCAATTCCATAAAATATGGGTGATACTTTCGATTTCAAGTCCACAAATAGGGCATAAAGATTCTTGGATCACGCCTCTCTTTAACAAGTTGTCTTTGATAGGTAATAAGTTATGACAAGCTCTCCAAAGAAACATCCTCACTACATTAGGAATTTGTAGTAGTCACATAATCCGTCAAATTTCACTAACACTAGATGATATGGAAGATTCTCCACTTATAGCATCTCGTAATTCCTTAGCCAAATGATATGCACTTTGAACAGAAAATTCACATATGGCTGTACCTCTCCAAATAAAAACAACTTTTTGAAGGGAGCAACTAACTAGCAGCTTGCTAATCACTAGGGCCTCTTTATGTGTAAAATTTTTGTCAATTAAAGTCTTATTCCACCAATTCATGACATGGTCAATAAGTTCTCTAACTTTCGCATTGGCCCTGAGAATCTTTGTGGTGATTGAATGGTATAATTAATTGGAGTAGGCAACCATCTATCCCCCTAGATTTTAACTGAAGAACCATCTCCAATCCTCCAAATCAAGCATTGTTGTACTAGATCACATGCCCCTTGAATGCTACACCAAGCAAAAGAAGGTCTCTTGCCCAGTTGTGCATCCAGCATTGTGCCATGAGGGTTGTATTTTGCCTTAATAATTCTTGCTGCAAGGCTATCAGTGTCTTGGATCAATCTCTAGCATTGCTTGGCCAAGAGTGCTTTGTTAAAACAAACTAAGTCCTGGAAATCCATACCGCCATGCACTTTTGAAACTCCCATCTTCTCCCAACTCATCCAGTGGATTTTAGATTGATTCGCTTGATGCCCCCACCATAATTTCTGCATCATTGAGGTGATATCATTGCATAGAGCTTTTGGGAGCAAAAACACACTCATACAGTACGTTGGAATTGCTTGGATCACTGCCTTTAGCAGAATCTCTTTCCCTGCCTGCGATAGGAACTTTAGCTTCTAGTCTTGCAACCGTTTCCAAACCCTGTCTTTTATGCCTTTGAAATTTTGTGTTCTGGATTTGCCAACAAGTGTTGGTAACCCCATGTACTTGTCAAATCTCTGAGTGGCCGGAATACATGACAACTCCATAATTTCTTGCTTAATGATTGAACTTGTGTTTTTGCTTAAAAAAATTGAAGTTTCGCCTTATTTAACTGCTGCCCAGAAGCTTTCTCATAAATACTCAGGAGCTTGGTAAGCTTGCACCAATGTAACGGATTTGCCTTATAAAAAAAGAAGCTATCATCAGCAAAAAAGAGATGATTCAAACGTGGTCCCTTTGTAGATGTGGGAACACCTGTCAAAGATCCCGTATGTTCAGCCTGAGAAAGGAGAGAACTCAACGCCTCCGCACAAATAAAGAAATAGATATGACAAAATAGGGTCCCCTTGCCGGATAGCTCATGTAATGCCCCAAAATATTTAAAAGGGATTTCCCAAATTATTTGGCAAAATATTTTATTTAAATACCCATTCTTTTAAAAGCATTAAAATAATATTTTTTTAGAAAAAGACAACATCAAACATTTGATGAACAGTACAATCATGTTCTCTGCAAGCCTGCGTGTAAACAGAACAAGTGTCAGTACAGTATATCAAACGTTCGATACTTTCTTCAAACGTTCAATGAGAAACCTTAGAACCCCTGGGAAATAGTACATCAAATGTTCGATGTCGTATATCAAACATTCGATCATATCCCAAAATAGATTTTTTGTAGGGGACTAGCAGCTCGCCCCATCCCCCAATAAAATAAACCCTACCCTTCAGTAAAGCACATCCATATTGCCCAAAAATCTCTAGAATCCCATTTCTTTGCTTGAAAAAGAGAAATCTAAGAAATGAGCTCTCTTTGGAAGGAGAAGATCCTTTCTAAAGGTAACCTTCGAATCTATGCTTCTGTCTATGTTGTATTTCATTATTTTACATAAGTTATAACCATGTTTTGTTTTTAAAGTATGTTATGAAGATTTAAAGACCCTTTGTGTTAACTTTCCAAATAGTTTTGATAAAATAGATGACTTTGTGTTTTACCTCCTAAAATAAACATTTACTATACTGTTAGACACTACTTTAAGTCTGGATGTAGTCGTGGTTAGGTTTGGTGGAGGTAGTCGTGGTTAGGTTTGGTAAGAGTTTTTAAGCATTTAAACATTTTGGCTCTCAATCGAACGTTCCACTGTTCTTGATCGAACGTTCCTCAAGAACAAACGTTCAATGGTAACCATAAATGCCCAAATTAGGGTTTTTAAGGCAAAAAACACACATACTCCACAATTAATAGATGATAGCGTTTTTAGTGTGTTGTTGGGTTATTTTCACAGTAAGTGAGAGTATGGGATGTTTGAGGCATCAGATAAGCAATCGATGTAAATAAATAATTGAGTATGAAATTGCTAATGTTAGAAGTGCGATATGTTAGATGACTGAGCATGTTCTTCTTAAATGACCCAGTTTACAGCTTTTATGACATGACGTTATTTGTTTATATAAATATCCTTATTTTTGGAATAAATGAACAATATATGCATCGTATGACATGGTACACCGGTACGTACGGTAGAATGGCAATGGGCTTACTATTATTACAAGTTGATTTTATGGTCAAATATTTCTTGTATGATGATGGCCTTGGATCTAATGGTTAAGAATTTGTGACCAGTGCACCATTTTTCGAATGGGGTCACTGTTACAGTTTTGTTAGTTAGTATGGGCCACCCAAGGTCGGACTGTTAGTGTAAAACAATATGTTTGTGCAATGTTCGAGAAATCAAAATTGTACCATAAGTCTTTTAGGACGTGCAAACCCTGCTGAAATGGGATAATATCTCAGGTAGATCATATTATTAGCATATGACTAATTTATATTATATGCGTAGTATATTTCATGCATTAAAATTAAGATGTCTAGTCACTGGGATTATGCCATTCTCTAAAAACTAAACGTCATTTTTACCAAAGCATAATAACGGAGATTGAACACACCATTTGCAAAAATATCATGTTTAATTACAAAACCTTTATCATTCGTACAACACCCTTTTCTAAATAAATTGCTTACTAAATCTGTCAACTTACTTAGTTATTTCTTTCATCATAAAATGCTCCGGTATTTTACAAAACCTCAAGGATTTGACCGCTTGGGAGTCTCACTGGGATTAAGGTATTGAGACAGCACTTGATATACTCAGGTTTAATTTTTTAAATGTAAAGCTCTGCGCCCTTATTTATTGATGATAAAATTGTTTATTACTTATCTACTCCTATCAATTATTTCGCTGTTTATTTTGATAAACTTTTAAGTAGGGGATTCAGTCAGTTACTAGTTAATTGATTTGGATATCCTATGGACAATTTCCTAAAGGTTAAACTTGTTCTAGTGCCTTAACCCTGTGTATATGGTGATCATCAAGCCGATGTTTTACATATTCTCTTCTCAAAGAGACTAAAAGTATTCCTGAGTCTTAATTTGGATAGTTATGACTAGGAGGTAAACCATCAGTTTAATTACAAGTTGATTAAATTCTTGGGGCGTTACACCTCGTGTGGGATAAATATACCTCATAGGAATACCATTAACAATCACAGCATAATTAACAGTTTGAACACAATTCATAATCAGCTAAATCCATCTTGGAGCAAACCCCAGCCGCCTCATAACTTCCTCTAAAAAACCCCACTCAACCCGGTTATATGCTTTGCTCATATCAAGCTTTAAAGCCATGTAGCCTTCCTTTCCCCACATTCAAGTATGCATGGAATGCAAAGTCTTGTACGCTGCCAAAATGTTATCAGTAATTAGTTGGCCTGGGATAAAAGCACTCTAATTTGTGGAGATAATAGTTGGGAGCACAACCTTCAACCTATTAGCCAACACCTTTGAGACAATTTTTTAAATGACATTACATAGATTAATAGGCCTGAACTCAGTCATACTTGAAGGGTTTTTGGTATCAAAGCAATATAAATAAAGTTCAACTCATTATTCATAATGCCTAAATTTAGGAAGTTGAAAATGGTACTACAAACCTCATCAGCCACTGTTGCCCAATTATTCTGGTAGAAACAAGTAGCAAAACCAACTGGACCCGAGGCTTTGAGAGCTGGCATTTTATTCAGGGCTTCACCAATCTCCACAAATGTGAATTCTTGCACTAGTTGGTTATTCATGTCATCGGTGACTCGTCCTTCTGTAGCACAAAGACACAACTCCATGTCACCAAAAACTTCCAAAGTGAACAAATTATCATAGTAGTTGATAAAAGCCTGACCAATATCTTCTTGTGTCTCCCATATGATTCCCCTCACATCTTCAATTTTGTTGATCTGATTGGTCTTTCTACACTGGTTGGTACAAGCATGAAAAGATTTAAAATTCCGATCTCCATGTTTGAACCAATTTTCTTTTGATCTTTGCCTCCACTAAAGATCCTCTTGTTCCAAGAGAAGGTGCACATCTTGCTGAAGACTGATAATCTTGGGTTTATCTGCAACACCCACATCCCCTTGCAAATCTATCAGTTGTTGAGACTTTTGTTGAATGAGCCTAATTCTATTACTTGGCCTTTATGCAACTTTCTGAAGTTACTGATTGGCCCATTTGTTTTTTGTGTAATGAATTTTTACCTCGAGGCCTTACTGGTGAAGCATTATTTCTGATCTAACTTTTTGAAGTTAGACTTCTGTTTTAAGTGAGGTTATAATTCTAGGAGGAAATTTATTAGAGCTACGAGTCTAAAATTTTGGAACTTTGGCATTGCTTATCAAAAAAGAAAAATCTGATACTTTGACTTCACTGAAAACTTTTGTCAGTCTGCTTAAAGCTTATCAAAGTATTCATAAATATTTAATGATCCATGAAGATCTATATAAATTTATTATTATTTATATTAAAAAACTTTTTCTGATGCAATTATTCAATTACTAAGAAAAAAAAGGAAGCTTTTTTTGATGCTGTATTGATGTTTGACTTCAGTGAAGCTTTGGCTTGTTCAATTTAGAACGTCTTTCTTGCATAAAAATGTGGTTTGCTATTGTGATGTTGTCCAAGCAGACCAAAGAAGCTTTTAGCCCTTTAATATGTTACTATTCGCTTGAAATGAAAAGGAAAATTTATGTTATCTATTGTGAATTAATTAATTAATGTTATTATTTCCTAAACTTTTAATTAGAACCAACTTTTCTTCAACTACTCTACTTTACAATGAGAAAGCAGCAATGGAATTCTGTCGAAGTAATTTCTGGTCCTAGAGATCGTTGTTCCATATTTTTAAGCCTCTTTATGATCTTGTTTGATATCTGTCAAAATATGGCAAGATCAAGTATTTCTAATCGATTAGGAATCCTGTGGATTGTGAATAAATACTTATGTCTATACAATACTCAAAATCCATTTGCTTCATTTATTTCTTCTTCTTATGAGATTAGTGATAGGCCATTTAAACAATTAAACCCTTAAATCTGCTTCAATTTATAGAGAAATGAAACAAAAAAAGAAAAATCCAATTCTAAGCATTTGTTGCAATAAATGTTAGTGATATCCTAAAAGCCTTAATTATTGATGAAGATTCTTTCTTTAAATAATAAATATTAACAAATAACTAAATATCAAATTAATTTAAAAAAAAATTAAAAACCAAAATATTTTCTAAAAAGTATTAATGAACAAAGCCAATTAATATTTTGCTTAATTAACTAATCAAATGTTTTTTTTTCTTTTCCTTCCATTTGGAACTCTTGCCAATATGACTTTTTACTTTGCCATTAGTTTTTTACTTGGCACAAGTACCTCATAATGTAGTACTGATAAGTGCTGAATTTTTCACATTCAAGCCCTTTAATTCATATATGTTAAGCCCTTAATTTCATTATAGTATGATGTCTTAGGTTGTTTTTATGTTTTCTTGTATTTTTCAGGTTTTGAAAGAAAAGAAATCAATTCTGTTAAGTTTCGAGCTTAAAAGTTATTTTAGGGAGAAGTTAAAGACAAGAGTGGCTAGAGCACAACATTCAGGAGCTCGAGCGCACCACTAAAGGCAGAAGCCACTTGAGCACCAGTTACAAGCTACTTGAGCACCCTTGTGGTCGAGTGCCAATCCAAGGGGCTCGAGTGCCCTCATTGCGCTCGCACAGTGAAGTTTGTCGAACTTGTTTTAGAAAGATCCTAATCAAAGTTCAACATGGATTTAGAGTTGTGGACTGCACGAAATCAACTAAGGTTGCTCTAAAACTCTATAAATACACCCTTAATTTGTCCAAAAAAAAAAAAAGGATAAGCTTTGGAGAGGAATCAAAGGCTCCTTCAAGAAGGGTTTCAAGTTTTTCTCTTTTTCCTTTATTTATTTTCTGTATGTATATAATTTTGGTCCTATTTAGTTGTAGTTAAATACTTTTGCTGGGGCTCGATTGAAACCCTAATCATGTCTCTTTAAGATTTTGATTTGCTTTGCTACAACTATTTGTGATTCTTAATTGATTATTTCTGGATTTTTGTCCATTCTTCATATTGATTGTGTTTATGCTTGATCATCATAGGCATGTGCCATGTGTGTACTGTTATATAAGTCAATTTGGATGACCGAGTCATAGGCATATTAGAGTGATAAAAAAACCAATTACGAGTTCTTGGATTAATCAACATGAAGACAATTGGAATAGATACCATGTTCCAGCTTGAGTGTGTTTGTCGATTTTCATATATTTATGTTTTCTTAGAGAACAACTTAGTAGGGGCCAGTGACACCCTTAACTGAATCCTTCGAGAAAGAGAAGAGTTAGAATAGATGTCATTCCTAACTCGTTGTTTAGCGACATTAATAGCTTTAGGAGTATATACTATGCCCTTGTGGTTGGTAAGCAGTGAGCATCGCAATACGCTTTATAACATTTTACATGTCGTTTCCTGAAAAGAGTATGATTAGTGGTAGATATCGGAGCCCTACCCTATTTACTTATTATTTTAATTCTATTATTTGTTTCATTCAATTGCAATCCTGTTTTATTTCATTCAAGATATTTGCTTTAGAAAATTCTCTTCAAGCAAAATTTACCAATCCTTATGGGGAATGATCTTGTATTTGTCATCTATACTATCATTTTGATCTTATGCACTTGCGAGTAAAACGTGCAAATAGAAACCTATTATTTAGGTAGATATTTGTACAACAAGTACATATAATACCNATAAAAATATTATTTAGATAAATAAAGTAATGACAATTTTAATTACTATATTGCTAATTAGCAATATAATAGCATCACTATTTTTGTTTTGAATAATTTATATAAGAAGGTTTCGAAGTTTGAACCTACCGTAAGTGGGGTGTCTACACTGGGAACAATATCATGGTCTTCTAACGACCCATATGCGAAGGCCATGGGAAAGCGAGAATCCTCAGGGCATGTCCGCAAGATAGGGTTTTGTGGCTCTCCTAGCCAGATCTAGACGTAGTTCGTCGACACAATCCTCTGAGATCCCTGTACTTTTGCAACATATTAGTAATTTGAAGACACACGCAACGGTGTAGGATGCAAAAATGGCTCAAATTCAAAATATTTTGGAAAATCTTATGGCAAATCGAGGAATGGAAAACCCATTTGTAGCCCAAGGTGCCGAAGGGACACTGATAAGTGCTGAATGTTACACATTTAAGCCCCTTAATTCACATATGGTAATCCCTTAGTTTCATTATAATATGATATTTTGTCTTGTTTTTGTGTTTTTCTTGTATTTTATAGGTTTTGAAAGAAAAGAAGTTAATTCTTTCATCTCGGGCTTAAAACACATTAACTGTTGCAAAGTTGCTGCGCATTTTACCCTTGTGCACTATTTTAACCATAATTCTTAGCTCAAAACTCGGATTAAGGCAAGGTCAAGGGCGTTAGAAAGAGAACTCAGAAAAGAACAAATCATTAAGCAAAGTCTGAAGCAGATAAGGTTCGCTCGAGCAACTTATCAAGGTGGCTCAAGCGACTTTGCGCGGTGAACAGTAACGTCGGCAGATCCGATTTGGAAAAATTCTAAACCTACTCCAACTTGATTTTGGACTTCTTAGGGTACACGAAATTGACTAAGGTTGTTTCTAAAATCTATAAATACTCCCCTAAGTCATCCAAAACAAACACATAAGCATTGAGAGAGGAATTGGAGGCTAGATCAAGAAGGGTTTTGGTTTTTCTTTCTTCCTTTATTTATTTTCTGCATATATATAGTTTAGTCCAAATTTTATTGTTTTCAATACTTTAGTTGGGGCTCGATTGAAGTCCTAATTATGTCTCTTTAAGGTTTTAGTTTGCCTTGCTACAACTATTTGTGATTCTTAATTGATTTTTGTTCGTTCTTCATATGGGATATATTTATGCTTGATTATCATATGCATGGAACATGTGGGGAGTGTTATCTAAGTCAATTTGGGAATTGACTGAGTCCTGGGCCTAGTAGAGTGACAAAAGAACCAATTTACTGTTCTTTGAATATATCAACATGATAAAATAAACGTAGGTTTCTATTTGCAACGTTAGTATACATCACCTCGCAAGGATGGCCTATCTAGAGGATCTATAGATATGAAGTATAGGTGTTGTGCCAAATACTTTCCAGATAATATTTTGTATAGCATTCTATTGATTGCATAAGAGCGTTAATTGTACTACAAACTCAATGACGTATAAATCCTGATATCGAGAATAAGAACAAGATAGACAGTTAGAAGGAAATCCATCAACTCCAATAAATTGTTGAAACCTAAATCTCGTATTAGCTAGGGATAAGGAATAGTGGCTACAATATCTTTAGGAGTCTACCCATACTATCATATCTATACTTACGCGATCTATTATGCTAGGCATGAGCGTAGATATGCCGGTAAGTATGCGCATGCCTCCAATTCAGTGGCAGCCGATATAGATAATGGCATCAATTATGTTTCCTCACAACCATATAGTTATGTATATGACGTAGAGTGACAACGAAGTGTAATCATTCGGCCTCCTCACAGCTCTCTTTTAACTTATTGTTTTTCAATTATGTTATTTACTTTACTCCATTGCAATTTTATTTCGTTTCAATTAAAGACATCTATTTTAGGGAATCCTTTTTTTAAACATATTTTATCAATCCTCATGGGAATGATCTCGTATTTGCCGTCTATACTATCGTTTTGATCTTATGCACTTACAAGTAAAACGTGCATTTATTCGTATTTATTTAGGTGGATATTTGAACAACAGGCACATTGTAGATACACATTCCCCCAGCAATGTGAGGCCAAGATCGTCCATTGGAAGTTGACCAGGTGACGTTTTATTATTTTTTACATCTCCATAACCACTAACATATATGTCGTTTACATTATTAAACGACATTCTTCCAATTTTGAGACCACATGTTGTAGAGTTAAGTGACATTGCTTTGTATATCTTTCATCTGGTGTTCTTATATGTTATGTAGGTGAACACTGGGGCACGTCCAAAGATGAGCATCATGCCGATGACATAGCTGTGGATGAGCGACAATCCTGACATGTTTGAAGAAAGGTAAATATCAAGATAGTACATGATTGGTTTGTTCTCTAGTGTTGATGCCTGTTGTTGTTGGGACAACTACTATATATGCATCTTTGGAGATTATTCTTTGTGTGACTAGTTTGTTCTCTAGTGTTCGACTATTGTTGGAACTTTTGGTTCATTATATTGTTGTTGGATTTTAGTTGATCTTTGAGCCTTAATGAATATGTGTGAACCAAGCATGGTATAAAGTGTTGTTGGTGTTGATCTGAAGCTTTAATTTTCAGGTATAGTGTTAGATGATGAAATTGTGGTCAATGTGCGTCGTTACATTTAATTTTTAACATGAGTTTGAGGAGTTAGTGTTAATTCAAACGATGTAAACTTGTTATATGTGAATTATGGCGCTCTTAAATCGCATAGGTTTTGGTCTAATAGCTGGGCTTTTTTGTATGTTCTGTGATTTTAGATTCTTCTTAGCAATAAACTAATATTGTTGTACAATACATTGGTCTAGTATATTACACCTTTGTCTTCTTTACCTTATTTTACTTATTATTATTCTTAGTTGTTATTATTGTTTTCCAAGATGTTTCCGTAAAAAGATTTTTCAAATGAACTGCTATTTTGGCCCTCGGTTTAGGAAATGAAATTCTATGGTATTAGTTGGTGATGATATTGCTCTACAACTTCTGGATACAGAGTCATCTAGCAGCTTAGAAATTCATATGTATCATGAGATATCTAATGATTCATAAAGTATCCTCTAATATGCTCCTTTCTTTGTCAAAATGATTCTAGTTTCTTACGGAGAAAAACTTGAAAGAAACAATTCCCCCGATGAAGGTTGAGGCTGGAGAGGAAATCACATATGACACAATGTTAATATTTTTATATACCTTTTTTTTTTTTTGTCTAATGTAATCCACAAGATGTTTGTGTTTCTTGTTTGGTACATTCCAATGAATTTTGTTTAATATTGTTTGGTGTTGTAACAATTTATTTTATTTTGAATTTATTTTATGTGTTTACACTTATTATGAGTGACTATGGCAATCACATTGAAATTTACTTTTAATCTAAATTGTTGAATTGCATCGTCTATCAAGTTATTGACATTCATTTATTAGGTTTTTAAGAGTTTTTTTTTTTTAATTACATTTTATATCATTTGTTCAGCAAATGACATTAAAATTTATTATCATTTGCTGAACAAATGACATAAATAACTTACATCGTTTGCTATACAGATGATGCAAATTTATGTCTATTACTGTGCAACCAACACAAATCTATGTTAACGACCCCATTGTTTAGTAGACTTGTGGCACATCCTCAAACTCATTTATTAAGTAAACAAGTCCGAAGTGATCTATCTAACATGCACATCGGAATAATCATAACTCGTTAGAAGATAATTGACTAAATAAATCTATTATCCAATATCAATAAATATAATAATATCCTAATAAAACTAAGTCATCTCAAAGTAACTTAAACCAAATGAATACATCTCTAAAGTAAAAAGCGTTTCCCAAAAAAGTGGGCGGATCTTAAGCATATAAATCATATAGATAACATCTAATAGCTCTTGTCGAGTCGCCATATCATTATCCCATATCTCCTGTAGTCAAATTGGGTCTAACTTCTCAAGCATAATCCAGACTATATCCTCCACACGAACATACCTCGCTAACGAATTCATCATTTAAAAGTTGCTGACTATCTGTGAAAAACCGAAGTGTCCCACAGGTGAAAAAGAAGCAAAGATCAAGTGTAAGTCCACCACTTAATGAGATTAAAGCACATGGCAACAATTATATATAAAATGTATGAACTCATAGGCTTGTAAAAAATTTCCACTTAATATGGTCATTTCATCGTGTAAGACAATTATGACATTTGAAAGATATGCAATGCAATACATAAATATATATATACTTGTAGTCTGACTGAGATCGACGCCGGGTGGCCCACACTACTAGTATAGCCATTGTTGTAACTACCATGTAAACATAGTTGTGTTGGCTACTTCTGGTCGATTGGATCCAACGACAATCATAAAATACTCATGGACCATATGGCTTTGCCCATATAAACACATCTTATCTTATCCGTCTTTTACATATATGCATGACAATAAAATACTTACACAAACATCATTTATCTCATATTCTCAATTATTACATATGCATAAAAAGGAGTTTACATGTTCATAAAAAGAGTTTATTTAATAAAAGTCATGCATGTTTTATTGATCATATCATAATAGAGAATGTTGTAACCATGCAATAAACAACAATTTCTATGTGAGAATCATTCACCTGAATCGTGTGGTAACTCCTCAACACAGACTTCACACTCCTCAAGATGATCTTGTGCAAACAACCCTAACGTAAGACAACTCTCCTGAATAAAAGACACTGACCTAGGATTCAAGAACTGACAAAATAGGGTTCTGGATAGGGGTTGGATTGATCCTATAATAGCTGGGATCGATCCTGGATAGGACAAGATTGATCCTGCTAGATGAGGTTCGATCCTGATAGCTTGGGATTAATCTTGATGAAATCAATAGGGCTGTAAATAAACTAGTCCATTCCACAGTTCGCTCGGTAAAACCCGACTTGAGCTCGAGCTCGGTACTGTACAAACCTGCTCGTTACTGTAGAAACCCGCTCGATTAGTAAATGATACACACCCGACTCGCCCAACAGAACTTGATAGGAGCTCACGAGCTTAGCTCGTTTAAGGCTCGATCAGACCGGCTCACTTGATTTGTTTAGGACTTGCAAGCACAGTAAGTTAATATATACTAATTAACTTAATATTACTAAAAAACTAACTAACTATGTAAATATAGTTAAGTAGTTACCTATAGTATATACGCCACTTTGATATATATATAGTTAATTCATAAGTAACTAACTATACTAATTAAGTAAATATAGTATTTCATATTAATTATAATATTTTGATATATAGTAGTATCACTATGAATGTATGTATCAATGTGTGTATGTATATTTATTATTAACATACTAACCAGTTAGTTCATAAACTAACATATTTAGTTATTAATATATAGTTAGTACAGAACAATATAATTATATTGAATAGTTAATATATAACTATATAACTATATATATGCCACATCGTACATGGTTAATAATAATTATATACTATACTTATAATATCATTAATTAGTTATATATNAGTAAATATAGTATTTCATATTAATTATAATATTTTGATATATAGTAGTATCACTATGAATGTATGTATCAATGTGTGTATGTATATTTATTATTAACATACTAACCAGTTAGTTCATAAACTAACATATTTAGTTATTAATATATAGTTAGTACAGAACAATATAATTATATTGAATAGTTAATATATAACTATATAACTATATATATGCCACATCGTACATGGTTAATAATAATTATATACTATACTTATAATATCATTAATTAGTTATATATAGTATACTTGACTTATTATTTGCTCACATTATGCTTATACTATAGTTTATACTCTATAGTTATATATAATAATATTATGTTAATTTTTTTACCTATATACTATATTGTATAATATGCCTTATATAGTTACATATTATATATTTACATTTTAGATAAACGTATAAAGGTTGTTCACAAACTCAGACTTGTTTGCTCGGATCACGCATTAAAAAATTTAATAGCCTAGCTTGATCTCGATCGAGTACCTGGCTTGGCTCGAATAGCATTATCAATGGGCTCGAGCTTGAGCTTGAACTTGCTCAAGCTTCTAACGAGCCAAGCTTGGACACACATTTCATAACTCGGCTCGAACTCAAGCTCGACTCGAATATATATTCTCTTAAACGAGCCAGTCTTGATTGTAAAGCCCGACTCGGCTCGGCTCGATTACAACCCTAGAAATTAGGTTCGATCCTAGACTGACAGAAATGTTTTTTGATGCATCTAGAATGCTCCCGACCTCCAAAAAAGACCTATTCTAACCATAGAACGACTCTCATAGCCCTTAGAACGTATCTAGGGTCAAATTCTAATAATTCTAAGGTCAAAACTTCAAAGAAACGAACAAATGACTCATCTACAATTCTAGACAATAAAATAAACTACAACCTATCAAAAAATACAAACTACGACACCAAAACAGAACGAAAATCTACTGACCTAATACAATAAAACAAGAACAACATAACACCAATCATCATACTCACCTTGTGGGGCTTAAAAACTCCCAAAACTTGCGAATAATGAAGAAAAATAAGACTTAAATGGTACAATGGCATTCTGACAACGTTTCCACACATTAAAATTTGTGCAAATAAGTTAAGAGAAAGTTTATGATGAATATATAGAGGTTACGGCTGCACTAGGGTTTTGAAAAACCGTAAAGTCGCATTGACGCGATAGGATCAATCATGATATTATTGGGATCAATCTTGGTGCTAACAGGGTAGAAGGATCGATCCTCTTGTTGAGAGGATCGATCCTCCCCAAGTCTGAAAATGACCTAGAGGTCCAACCGAACTCCAAAATTCTCCCCAACTTGTCCCGACTTGACTCCAACTAACTCCAAGGTCTAAAATACTCTAATTCTTAACAAGGGTTAGGATCTGGGTATTACTAGTTGAGACTTTACACTAAGTCCTGACTGTTGAACAGGCCTTTGGCTTTCCAAGTTTGAATGGTTGGGCCGTTAGCCCACTTCCCAATAACAACTAAAAAGCTATTCCGTCGCTTTTTGTACTGACAACCAAATAAATGTCAATAAAAGTTTTTTTTAGCAGCATTTACAGCAACCTCCAATAACTCACTAAATTTATCAGTGTTTTTTATATATAAGTCGGGAAAGGTAAAACCATTGGCGACATATATTCAAAAACACTGATAAATGGGCGTAGTTTTATTAAACACTAACAATTTATCAGTGTTTTATATGGAAACATTGACAATTTATCGGCATTTTTGAGAAAACGGCAAAATAAGGCATGCATTTTCAAGAAAACACCGATAATTGTTGGCTTTTTCATGAAACACCAATAAATTATCGGCATTCTGTTGAAAACGCTGGCATTTTTTTATTTGTTTTGTTTTGTGAAATGTTGAAAGCAAAACGATGTTGTAACCTCTAGGCCTTATCACTTTCTCACAAACTATCATTTTCACACTCACACAAAAGCCTTTATCATTCTCACCCTCAATCATTGCTTCGCTCAATCTCACTCTTACCTCAACCCACCAACGCTCTCACTCTCACTATCACACCAAGTTATTGGAAAAGGATTGCACTCACGGTATTAATCAAGCTCTCAATCTCACAATCAGTCTCAATCTCAATCATACAATCATCAGTAATAGAGATTGAAAAAGGAAACCTATAGGGGCTAACAAGTAACTACTCCATTTTCTTTGAAAAATAATTCACCCAAGAGCGTTAGCCAATTCGAAAGATTTGGGCTTCATTTTCGCATCTCTCTCCAAAGTGCACCAAGTGAAGAAGATGATTCGAAGAGCCCGTGGTAGTCTAGGTTAGGGCTCCCATCTTGAACCAAGAAGACACATGTTTCCTCAATTTTGGCAAACAAGCTCCCAATCGCAATCTCTCTCTCTCTCTCTTTTTGTAAAGCCCCTAAAATTAATTAAATACAACAATTAACTCGGAGTGTTACTTGGTGCTCCCAATATAATTAATTAGTAATTAATTAGAAGTGCTACCTATACGACAATTATCAGAATAAGATGTAGTGAAAAGTGAAATATTGATATGAGGTAAAGACTAAATACCTCAATATCTTTTCTATCATCGATACAAACTAGATTTTCCAAGTACAAAACATTAACAAACATTGGGTATTGTCTCAAGAACATTTGTACACAAATGATATAGATAAATCTGCTTCTACAAGCCTTCACTCAGTGTCTTAAGCTTTGCAAAGATACCTAATCCACACTCCTGGGGTAATCCTACCAAGCTATAAAATAAAGATGTTTTCTAGGTAGAAAAGTAACTACGTAAGTCCACGACTTATGAGAAAAATGTTCCTTATGCACATTGGCAAAATTGGCGAAATTACAATCCATTATTGAAAACTTACAATCCCAATTTGTCAAATTACTCCGACTTTAATTGGAGCAATGGTCCATTGGTCAATGAGTCCCAAAGGATTGTCCTCTCATGTTTCTTATGTGCTACCATGTTGGACTACTTTGGAGGACACATTGGAAGCCTTCCTACAAGTCCAAAACCAGATTCTCCCAACCAATGTTCCTTTTGCACCACATCATAATACTCTAGAGGACACATTGGGATTTCTTCTTATGTTTTCTATGTGCCACCACATCAGAATACTTTGGAGGACACATGAGAAGCCTTCTTACAAGTCCAAATCCAGATTCTCCAAACTAATGTTCCTTATGTGCCACCACGTTAGAATACTTTGGAGGACACATTGTAAGCTTTCTTAGACGGCCAAACCCAATTCAACCAAAATACCATGCAAAAATTTTCAGGAGTTCAAAAACTCACTTAATAGAATTGAGCCCCATTTAAAATGAAAGGGAGAATGAATTTTTTCCTGCCAAACTTTTACCTAACCCAACAACTTAATGTGGGGACAATGAAATCAAAGATCCTCAAGTGAATGATGATAAACCTAGTGGTATTGAGGAAGATATGGTTGTGGATGAACTAAATTTGGTTGAGATATTTGAGCAAGATCACTTCAATGTGTCTTGCTTTTGTAATCCTTTAGAAACTTGCTTGACCAACTCTTGTGATTTCATTTTTTGTGGGGATTCTACACATGGATTAGAGGTGAACGCATGGAAGCAATGTTTGAATTGCAACCTCATGAGTCCAAACTGTTGCCATCAAGTAAGAATGTGCCCAATGTGAAATTAAAACCCTTGCTGATAGCACGCTAGTATGCACATTTCAGATCCAAAGAGAGTTAAAAAAGAGGGTTAGAAGTTATAGATAAATTGATTTTATTCTTTTTCCCGTTTATGCTTTTCTTTTTTTAATTAAAGGACAAACCTTTCTTTGGATTTTTATTCATTATATCTATTCATTGAATAAGTGATGATCCACCGATTCTTACTCAGGGAATTTTTGGACTTAGTTTGAGAGTTTTATTGAATCATCGTGGTTGTAGTATGAATCTGAGGTTTTAATCGATTCATAGGGTCTTAACAAGAGAATTCCTATCAATAAGAAATCAATAATAAAGAAAACAGAAGTAAAGCCGCATTACACACAAATAAAAAATAGGTAAATCCATCTAAATTTGATGCATTGCAAGGAGGTAAGTTGTTTGATGTTTTGAATGAATATAAAAGCATGATCGGTTGGAACATTATTGATAAGAAGAGGATGAAGAGGAGAATCATGCTGGTTAAGATTTGCCAATCAATTATTGTAGTTTTTTGTATCGTAGTTTAGGTTCTCTTTTGTTGTTTTTGTTTTATTTTGTTTTGTTTTATTATTATTATTATTTTTTTGCAGATAATAAAGTTTCAGTTTGTTTTCATCACCTTGAGGTACTCTCCTTAATCTCTACTCATTTTCTTCATTTTGTTATATTAGGGACAATGTAAGTTTTAGGTTTAGGGAGGAGCTTGTTTTTTTTATGCATATTGTTTTCGTGTTGTTTTCTTTGCTATATGTTTGCAAAAAAAGTTTTTTTTTTTTGTTTTATGTTTCCTTAGCATGAGTTTTATGTTTTAAGTTCATTATCTTACTCTGCTAAAAAATTTCATTGCTTTCATGCACAATTTATTGCTCATGCACTTAGCAGCATAAACATGAATAGAAATGACTTAGAAAATCTTGAAAATAACAATGTGGAGACTTTTAACCCTTGTAAGTTTTGAGCCAATCATTCTGTTACGTGACTAAACAAGCCACGAAATAAGGTGAATAAGAGAATTATCTCATTAGTATTTTGTATTTCTTTTTATCCTTTATTAGTAGTTATTAATAGTTATTAAGTGTTAAACTATAATGATACAAAATACTAATGAGATAATTCTCATATTCACCTAAGGCCTCCATCACCTTAAAATGGACCTTTTCCGAAGGTCCTAAAAATCTCCTCCTTAAATTTCTGATTTAAATCAAAAGTAACCAATTAACCAATTGGATCAAGGTTGATGTGGCACTTGAATTCAGCAATGAAGGGAGTAAAACTGATCCAGCTTGATATCCACGTATGAGAAGAAAAATGAGGCACAGTGGGAAGAGAAAATGAAATAAGTCAGGGGTTGTTTGTTAAAGACGTATACGTACGTAGTTAGGGGATTTTTTTTTTTAAAAAAAATAGTAATATGAAGTGGTTAATATATATGATATAAAATATAAATAATGTTGTGAATTTTTTATATGGAAAAGTAAAAAAAATTTATTTTTTAGTGAGTTTTTTTTTTAATAGTAATAAAAAGAGAGTAATGTAATATAAAAGTGAAAAAAGGAAAAATTTGTTAAAAAGTAATTAGCGAAATATTAAAAGTGAAGTTGAATTTTAAGATGAATTATCAAGTTATTGGTTGAATTATCACATGATTTTTTTCTTTTCTTTTTCAAGAATTCAAGTCTATCTTCTTCCACATCATCGTTCTCTTCTTTTATGGACCTTCACCCACCTGCAAATGCAAATGCAAACTTATGGACCTTTACAACCAAATTCTCGGCACACGGTCTTGTCTTTTTGATCAAGCATCCTTGTTCGTGGCCTTGGAAGCTGCTCCACTGGTTTCGGCTGGTTGTGGACGTTGGTGTTGATGGACTGGATCATGATGCTACGGGGTGGATTTTCTGGGGCTTTAAAGTAGGGGTGTGGGTTATGGGATTTGGCGTGGTGGTTTTGGTCTCAGGGTGTATGTGATTGCAAGGGGTACGTTGATAGCACCAATTCTGCTTGATGAACTGATCCTTCCAAGTCTTAGGTGCGTAATTTCTAAAATATATGATGGATAATTTTAGGATAGTTCAAGAAACCCTAGCCTCTAAACAATTAAGAAAGTTGAGTTAATTAATTCTTGCTTCCTTTATTTATTAACACAATGGGTTTATATAGAATTACAAAGAAATATGATAAAGATAAACTAATCTTATAAAGGTGTATCCTATCACTAACACTTAAAAACTATTGCCTCATCTTGTGGCTTCTTTAGCCATGTAACACATTCTTTATAGATGGTAAATTTTCATGATATCATATTTCATTTGTAAGCACAAAAATTATTCCGTTGCGTTAATTTTATTTTTATTTATTTTGATCAAATACTAAGGACAATAAATTCTTATGCCACACTTGAATATTTTGAAGTCATGAATATTGGAAATTATGTGAATTTTTGACGCCGGGCAGAACTAAGATTGTTCTGACAGCGTGAACTAGCAGCAGAAACTAATAATTGAAGATTGAAAAGGAAATTCAGGAAGAGAGAAAATAACAAATAGGGAAGAGAAATACTCTAATTGCCCCAAATAAGCTAACAGAGAATAACTCTGAAAAACTAGAAATATATTGATGCTTGAAAACTGAATTGAAAAATAACACATACTAGATGCCTTTATATAGCCTAAGATATGATCCTAATTTAACAAGGAAAAGGAAAAACTAAACAAAGCCTATTTGGAAAAAGAAAACCCAATCCTAGTGGAAAAGGAAAACTAAAACACACATGCATAAAATAAAATAATCCAACTTATTGTTGGATTTCTCCTGCATCAGTCTGCCCGAGTTGGGAAGAACTCGTCCTCGAGTCCAACTCGTCTCTGTCAACATTAACAAAACATGGAGTCAAGTGCTTCACGTTGAACACGTCGGAAGTCTTTAAATGACTGGGAAGACGTAATCGGTATGCATTATCATTTATCTTTTGTAGAATCTCACAAGGCCCAATTTTCCTCTCACGCAGCTTGTTATACTCACCAACAGGGAAGTGGTCACGTGTGAGTACAGCCCAAACCAAATCACCAACCTCAAAAGTTACCTTGCGTCTATGGCTGTCAGAGTGTGCTTTGTACGCGGCGTTGTTATCTTCTATAGCTTTCTTGACTTGATCATGAACTCCTCGGAGATAATCAGCCATCTCATCAGCCTTAATACTCAATCGACCAATACGGGGAATGGGTGTCAAGTCGAGTACTCCTGATGGATTTTGCCCATATACGATCTCAAAAGGGCTTAGCTGAGTCGTTCTGTTCTTGGACCGGTTGTAAGCAAACTTTGCCTGTGATAAAGTCAAGTCCCACTGCTTTGGCTTATTTCCCGCTAAACTTCTTAAAAGATTTCCTAAGCTTCGATTTACAACCTCAGTCTGACCATCCGTTTGGGGGTGGTAGGCACTACTGAAATTAAGCTTGGTTCCCATCTTTTCCCACAAACTCTTCCAAAAATGGCTCATAAATTTTGTATCACGGTCCGATGTAATAGATCTTGGAACCCCGTGCATACGAACAATCTCCCGAAAATATAGGTGAGCAATTCGAGTAGCATCCATCGTCTTTCGGCAAGCGACAAAATGGGCCATCTTGAAAAATCGATCCACGATCACGAAGATAGAATCCATGCCCCTTTGAGTGCGAGGTAACCCCAAAACAAAATCCATGCTAACGTCGAGCCATGGGCCATCGGGCACTGGTAATGGAGTATACAGACCAGCATTTGTGAGAGCTCCTTTGGACCGCTGGCAAATAAAACACCGTTCCACGTAACGTGCCACATCACTAGTTAACTTGGGCCAGTAATAATCGGATGAGATCAAGGCCAAAGTTTTGTCTCACCCAAAGTGACCTTCTCCATGCAACTCTCGTATTATCTGTTGCCGCAATGAACTATCCGGAATGCATAGTTGTGAACCACGAAACAGGTAACCGTTAAGAAGAATATAATCACTACGCTTACCTGCAGACACCTCAGCCAATATCTTCCCGAATGAAGGATCTTCCGTATACAACTCTCGGAAGGTGTCAAAACCCACAACTTTGGTATGCATAGTAGTAAGAAGTGCAACTCGCCTACATAGGGCATCAGCAACTCAATTCAAGCTCCTGGATTGGTGTCGTAAGGAAAAAGTGAACTCCTGAAGGTAGGCAACCCATTTGGCATGTCTGCGGCTGAGTTTCTGTTGGCTATTGATATACTTGAGGGCTTCATGATCAGTAATAAGGATGAACTCCTTCTGCACCAAGTAATGACGCCAATGCTTCAAAGACTGGACAATGGCGTAGAACTCCAAGTCATAGGTAGAATAGTTTTTCTTGGACCCCGACAACTTCTCACTGAAAAAAGCGATCGGACGTCCTTCTTGGCTTAGAACACCACCAATACCAACACCAGATGCATCACAGTTGACTTCAAAAATTTTCTCGAAGTCTGGAAGAGCGAGAACCGGTGATTCCGTCATTTTCTGCTTCACCAATTGAAAGCTTGCATCGGCTTCTTCAGTCCATTGGAAAGTTTGGCCCTTTAAGAACTCTGTGATTGGTGCAATCAATGTACTGAAATTTCGGATGAACCGTTGGTAGAATGACGCCAATCCGTGGAAACTCCGAACATCATGTAGACTCTTGGGTGTTGGCCACTCTAGAATTGCTGTCACCTTAGACTGATCTGCATGAACACCATCAGTGGACACAACAAAACCAAGAAAAGTAACACTAGTAGTAATAAAGGAACACTTCTTTCGATTGACATATAAACACTCTTTTCGTAGTGTTTCAAAAACCTCCCTGAGATGCTCCAGGTGTGTTTCCAGCGAGGGGCTATAGATGAGGATATCGTCAAAGTATACAACAACGAATTTTCCCATATAAGGCTGCAACACTTGATGCATGAACCGCATGAATGTGCTGGGTGCATTGGATAATCCAAAAGGCATGACCATCCACTCGTATAGCCCATGATGCGTCTTGAACGCTGTTTTCCACTCATCTCCAGGCCTGATTCTGATCTGGTGATACCCACTCGTAAGATCAATTTTGGAAAAGACCTTAGAGCCTGCTAACTGATCCAACATGTCGTCTAAGCGAGGAATCGGGAATCTATACTTCACTGTGATTCGATTGATGGCTCTACTATCAACACACATGCGCCACGATCCATCCTTCTTTGGAACTAAGAGAGCAGGAACTGCACATGGACTCATGTTCTCGTCGAATGTACCTTTGTTTAACAACTCCGTCACTTGGCGTTGCAACTCTTCAGATTTCCTTCGGACATAAGGCGATAAGCTGCGTCGATTGGCAAGCTTGACCCCGGCACGAAATCGATGTTGGTGCTGCTATAGTCTCTCGATTGGGTGGCAAACCAAGGGGTGGGCCTCATCTTGGCATAAATCAGGCAAACTTAGTCAATACTCTTGTACCGACCTGACAATCATCTCTATTCTAGAACCCTCTTCCGTGGCATCAAGGCATACACAACGCCCTCTCTTTCTACTTCTTCAAGGAACCGATTACATTGATAGAAGATTAACGCCTTTTCGGTTGCTCGGTACAGGAATGGCTCCTTCTCGCCCGAGGTGCTAACACCAACCTTCTTCCCTTAATGCTCGAAGGTATAGGTATTTCGCCGCCCCATCATGGACACGCTTCGGATCATACTGCCAAGGCCTGCCTAATAATTAAATGACATGCCATCCATAGACACACTACATCGGCACCATGCATTATCGAAATATTTTCTTCCAATTGACAAAGAAACCACAACATCTTTCTATCTACTGCTTACCTCACTCCCTTTTTCAAACCAAGACAATTTGTAGGCTTTGGATGACTATCAGTCTTCAGCTGAAGCTTCTTAACTGCCTCCTTTGATACAACATTCTCACAACTGCCACTGTCAATAATCATTTTGCAAACCTGCTCCGCGATCGTGCAAGTGGTATGAAAGATATTGGTTCTTAACCAATCTTCTCCGGAGTAATCTTTTGGAGCGAGTAAACTTTTTCTGACAACCAGCATCTCATTCCCATCTCCATACAAAATCTCATCATCATCACCGTCATCAAAAACCGGATCTCCGATGTCGACTTCTTCTATTGTCTCATCCTCAATCAAGAGATTCTTGCCCGTCCTGCTATCAGGTTTTCGACAATCTGTCGATCGATGACCGGGCTCCCCACATTTGAAACAATGGATGTTGGAGTTGGAGCTCTGGCCTCGCGTAGGTTGAGGATTAGGACGAGGCTCTTGAGGACGGATTCCTCGTGTATTATGATCTCCTCTTGGTGTAGATCTGGTATTGCTCCTGGCTTGCTGTTTTTCTATTGTCAAGGCACGTTGGTAGGCTTCAGAAACCGTCCAGAGAGAGTGGAGACTGAGGACGTCTTGTAGGGACTGCCGCAACCTGCCCAGGTATCGCGCCACTAATTGCTCTTCGGTCTCGGACAAGTCGTTTCGAGCAACCAATTAGTAGAATTCTTCGGTGTAATCATCAATAGATCTCACACCTTGTCTTAGTGTATGAAGTCGTTGAAACAATGCTTGAGTGTATTCGAAGGGTAAAAAGTGTCCCTTCATCTTCTTCTTCATCTTCTCCCAATCGCAGATCTTTGGTTTGCCTTGTCTATCCCTTGATCGCTTTAACTGCTCCCACCAAGCGGATGCGCGACCCTTTAGCTTGATGGCAACAAGTTTCACCTTCATGCGATCTGAAACCTCCTTATAATCAAAAATCCTCTCTACTTCGTGCAACCAATCAATGAAGCCTTCGGCTTGTAGAGTGCCAGAAAATTCTGGAAGCTCAACTTTGAAGCCTAAGTTTCCATATCGCTCATCCTGACCACGTTGTTCCCGATCCAGAACAGGGTTGTGATACGGGTTCTCAAAGCTGGAATCTGAATCGCGATCCCTTTCCAAGTTTTGCGCCGCAAGACGCTGGGTTAACTCCGCAACCTGCCTCTGCAAGTCTTCGATCGTCACGTCTCGTATATTGCGATCATGATAGGGGACTTCCTCATTCGGAACCTGTCCACGCCGACCACGACCACGACCACGACCACCAGCCATAAAAACTGATGAAAAAAATTTCACCTCAAGAAGACGCTAAGCTCTGATACCAACTGACGCCGGGCAGAACTAAGATTGTTCTGACAACGTGAACTAGCAGC
>FXXK01001881.1:16779-43571 GCA_900184695.1 Betula pendula
AAATCAAAATAATAAAATAATAATAAGAAATTTAAAAAAGAATTAAAATCCAAATAATAAAAAAAGAATTCAGGCATTTTGGGCGCTGAACCACCCCATAGGGTGGTTCTGCCACCCAAAATGCTTGATGGGGGTGGCCAGCGAGCCAACCCCAACCCACAAGGGGTGGCTCATGAACCACCACATGGTGGTTAAGGGGCTGGCTCAGCCACCCCTTTTTCACTTTTTTTTTTTTTAAAATTTTAAATAGGCGTTTTTTATTGATTAATAAATATAAAGGGTAAATTTCATTTTTAAAGGGTCAAAACGATGGTAGTTTCGGAAGAAGGTGGTTCGCCTACCCTTAAACTTTGTTTGTTTTATTCTTTTTTCAATTCTTATTTTTTAATAAAAGTAAAAAAATAATTTTTTAATGTGACGTGGCCAACATAATGACCATTTTCAAATTCACAAAAAATTTATGTAGTTAAAAACTGAAGAAAAAAAAAAAAAACTTAATGTATTATTTAAATTGATGCTTTGAGTCAAAGATTTAGTTTACATTTTTTCCAAAAGAAAATTAGGGTGGTTTACATTTTTTTTTCTAGATATTGGTCAAATTGGTTTTTCAAAGGGTAAATTTGGTTTTTCATTACTCAAAGTATGGGTATTTTTGGAAGATAAGGGTCAAATTTAGTTTTTCATCCAACATAACGGTCAAGATTGATGGAGGGGGCTTAGTTACAACAAAATGGTAGTTTGAGTGTCACAATTGTCAGTTCGTTGGGCTTTATAAGAAATAACTGTCGGTTGATGGGGCTAAAGTATATCTAACCCAAAGCAAAAACAAAAACCATGACCTTCCTTTTCCACCTAGTTGCAACTTAAACCAAGGCCCACGATCTGAAAATGCTTTTTAAAAGATTTAAGAATTCCCACTAAATTAGCATGGTTTTGATTTTATTTAGGGATAATTACAAAATCAGTCATTGTAGTTAACCTAAATTACAAATCACTTCATATAGTATAAAAATGAATTCATAGGTCTCTATGGTAGGCCAAAAAAATAATTTGGTCTCTTGAATCAAATTCCGTTAAAATATTTGATGGATTCCGATTAGGTGCCAAGTCAGCACCAATAACAGGGACGACACGTGTCATTTCTAATAAAAAGAACAAAATATATAAAACAAAAAAAAACTAATAATTATTTTTTAAAAAAATAAATAATAAAGGAGGGGCGCAGCCACCCCCATTGGTTGCCAATAAATAAATAATTTATTAGTTTTATATATTTATATTTTTTTATTAAAAATGACATATGTCGTCATATTATTGGTGCTGACGTGGTACTTAACGAATCCGTCAATTATTTTACAAAATTTGACTTCAAAGGAACTAAATTATTTTTTTTGGCCTTCGACATGGAACTCTAAATTCATTTTTATACCACATGGAGCGATTTGTAATTTAAGCCAACCACATGGACTAATTTTGTAATTATCCATTTTGTTTATGACATTCTTATATAAATACTACTTTCTTTTCTTGTTTTGACAACTTCAATACATTGTTTGTTTGTAACATTTTTCAGGAAATGATTGCTTTTTTAGGGTGCTATTTGTTCCTAATCATTTAATTATAACTTTCCTACAGAGATCTCAGCTTTAACGAACTAAGTGAAGAAATTCCAAGCAGCTTTGACGGTTTACAAAAAGCATATTACATGTATGCATTTTAAATTATATGTATATTTTTATATACCAAATTATAGACAACCATTTTTGTAGAGCTAAGAGACACTATGTGATTATTACCTCATTAGTGGGACTGAAAAAGGAATAGTTTAATGGCAATCTCCAATTTGATTAATTGGATTAACTGAATAAAGAAAATATAAGTCGTTCCATGTCATTGAAATAATAGGTTTCCTTTAGTTAAATATTGAATGTTGACATCCATATAAGGATTTTTCAAATTTACTTCCTAGTTAAAGTTGTTCCTCTTTCAAAGGAAAAATGTAGCAAACACTCCTACCTCTACTTGCTAGAGTAGGGATGCCATTTCATGTAGTTTATCATTGTTAATATTGAAATCATCCAAAGCATAAATATTCATTTAGCCATTGGATGTGTTAAAGATTTGCATCCTCAAGGACAAGTTTACTAATGCACAAACTACATAATGATACGGAATTGTTAAGATTGATTTTGTTTAGATACTTGACCGGCAACTTGTTAACTGGAGAAGTTCCTGATTGGATGCTGAAGAAAGGGAACAACATCAACATGTAAGGTTCCTGATTGAATTTCTTACCCAAAATGTTGACATGTTTTTTATCCTAATCATTAGGTGGTATTTCATTAATAATGATAATTGTGCCTCTTACCTTGTTGACTCTCTTCTGAAACTTTATTTGCCTTTATGACTCAGTCAGTTTTACTTCAATTGAACAAAATGTATGTAGTTACTTGCGTGCTTTGATAGCACTTCCTCCATTTGATTGGTCTGCATGTAAACATGTGGAGAAACTTTGATGCATTTAAGGTTAATCTTAATCATTAGAAAAGTGACACGCGCAAAAACAATATGCGTCTTTAAGGAGTAATTTACAAAATCTTGTGAGATATTTAATTAATTTTACGGTTCATCTCCTAGTCCCATTCTACAATGAATAAGACTTAGGATTTCTACTCCTCAAAATATAATACTACGCAGCGGAAACATAAGATTTTCTATCATTCTATCATCATTAATAATTACAACCACAACATTTATTAAAAATCATTCCATTTACTGAAATTATACTATACATCTCATCATTGTAAAAGATCCAACTAAACCTTAATATACAATCATGCCTGAAATACTAAGTCTACAATGTCACCAAAAAGTACTAATTACCATGAGTGGCCTTCAAAATCATACAAGGAGTCCTCAAGCATAAATCAAATCAATATATCACTACGCTGTACGATCGCATCTGTTTCGAGTCCATCTCAAATCCAACATCTAAAGGTAGTTCAACTATAAAACAATACATGTTTTACAGATGAAAAAGATACAAGTGTAAGTCTATGACTTAGCTAGTAATAATACACATGGTGTACAAATTATCCTTTAGTGAACTCAGTTATTTAGCAAAAGTTTGTAAATCACAGGCAGTAATATAAATGAAGTCTTTTGTTGAATAAAACAATGTCATTGTAATGCATTATATATATAGTACATGATATATTAACGGATTATGCCATATGTAAAACAATATGGCCTACTCTAGACATTAACCCCCTCTCAGTAGGGCTTGCATGTTCTCAAAAGAACATCTGGTACAACATCGGTACTCCGGATATTACACAAACATACCATCTTATACTAGCAACCCGACCGAGTCCAACCTTGGGTAGCCCACGCTACTAGCAAATCCGTAACAGTGACACCATTCGGGACTAGTGCGCTGGTCACCAAAATAACCATTGGATCCAAAGCCAAATACAACAACAAATCCTTTGACTATATGGTTAACTTATAATAATAGTAGCCAATAATTGTTTTTTCGTACAAGACAGTGTATCATGTCATACGACACAGACTTTCAACATCTTTTACATGCACGAATTTTATAAACTCATCATTTTCACTATCTTATTATGCATAAATCATTTTCACAAAATATAGTTCACATTATTCTAAAATATATTTCATGTGAATTGTGGAAGTGCATGTTCTATAGACAAAATAATCATATTATGTGGAAAAATAACAATAAGAAGTATCCGTGAGTTTTACTCACTTGTATCGCAAAATTCCACCGAGGGGTCCTCTGAGTACTCACCAACTTCCCAAACTGTGAAAAGACCTAATCATTAGTCTTAAGCTAAGCTAGAGTAATGATAATCCTTAAACTAACCAAAATAGGCTTTCTTCCCGTTACACGAACGTTTGGCCAGGAGGGACAAACGTTCTGTGTAAACCTTCGAACGTTCGTTCTACGGGGTGCGAACGTTCGTTGGTTTGACATAAGGTCATTCCAGACTAAAACCCTTCCCAAAACTTATACCAATACAGTCTAAAACCTCAATAACATGCTCATGCAAAACTGTGGTACGTCTATCATTAACAAACCACTAACCCATTATTAACCTAATATTAAAACCAAAACCTTGTTAGAGATTTAAAACCAAAAACTATGCTATAAAAATAAGGATAACAACTTAATAATACTAACAGAACAAGCTTAGGTTAAGAAGGTTATCTCCTTTGAAGAACAACGTCCTTTGAAAAACAAGGTCTTTTGAAAAACAAGGGCCAAGAGTTTTCATGGGTAAAGATTGCAGGTTATTTTTGTTATCTGGTAGGACACGAACATTCGTTGGTACTGGACCGAACGTTCGTGTACAGCGTCACACACACACACTGTTCATGTGACCTGCTATGAACAGTGGTGAATAGTGCTATATGACATATCATGAACGTTCCCGTGTACTACACAAACGTTCCTGTGTACTATTTACACAAATGTACGTTTAGCTTACTTGAACGTTCGTATGAAGCAAAAAATTCCCAAAATCAACTTTTAGTAACCCTACAATCCCATTAACCCTAAACAAGGCTTCCCTAACCTTGTTTAATACTTTTGGGTATTACATTCCTCCTCCTCTTATAAACATTTCGTCCTCAAAATTTCATAATCCCAAAATGTTGGCACAAGGAGGAATAGTAATATTACCTTAATGTCCTTAATCTGATAAGGGTCTTGCTTGGTTAATTCTTGGGCAACCTCATCCCATCCTTTTTTCGGCATTGAAGCTTCTTCGTCTAATACAAACGGAGCCACGTCGACGTCCTAAAATGTAGCAAATCAACTTGCAAGTTATCAAGGGTGTCGTAGTCGATGTTACCCACATTGTACCAATTGTCGTCGATCTCAGCTCCCAAATCCATCAATTCGCAAAACAAGAAGTTCCACATGCAGTCGGGGTCCGTGGGTATCCTTGGCATGATACATGCTCTCAAGACAAGAGAAAACTTATCTTAATCGATTACTCTTAGATAATCCAACCATAACTGTTATTGATAATCGTAATGACTAGGCGCACAATCCTAGATAATCGAGAAAAGAAATTAGTCTTACAAATAAGATCCTTGAACCTTAATATTGATACATGCAAAAAAACATGCATTCCTACTAGGTCGGGTGGCATGAAAACTTGGCATGCCACTACCCCTATTCTTTGGTGATTAAGATGAGTCCAACATTACTTCAAAACAATGGCGACTGACACTTCTGTCTGTAGAGTGTCTTGTAAGGAGGTATTCCAAAAGTCGCATGGTAGCTGGTATAGTAAGCAATCCAAATTCATGATAGATACTGAATCCAACTTCCCTTGAAGTCCAAGACATAAGCTTGCAACACGTTTTCCAATGATCTAAATAGTCCTCGTCGGTCTTATGGATGAAAAACAATTTAAAACTTTAACGGCGTACAATCTCCTAACACAAACTCTGCTAGAATCTTAATAGTAGACCTAGAATCATGATCTGTCATAATGGTAATTGGCTCTCCGATATAGCCACATTACATTCCAAACATACAATCCTACCAGCTTATCCATCAAATGCTCATCCTTAATTGGAATGAAAGGGCGGTCCTTGTCAATCAATCACTACTACTCAAATAGTGTTCTCCCCAGATGGTGCCCCAAGTAATACCATCATAACATCCATAGCTATCTTACTCTATTTCCACTTGGGCACGACTAGTGGTCAAAGCGCTTATACCGGTCTTTGATGCTCCATATTCTTTGCAATGACACTCTTCATATTGTTCCACCAATATGTCTATTTAATCCTTTTTGCCATCGTGGCCCATTCTCCTATTATCTAGAAAGTTATCATCCTATGAATCGGAGTCCTTGATGAACAATACTTTTACCTGAGAGCTCTTCAGTCAATTCAATTAAATACATCCAAAAATCATCTAGCACATAATCATATAATCCATACCAATAATATGAGGATCTACTAAACGCCCTTAACCTTGGTCATATTTTGGAATCTAGTTTCCAATTGTCTTCCTATTTCCCCAAGCCATGCACATGATCAACTTACTCATTGAGTCACTCCCTCTACTACGTCCTTCAAATATCATTATGAATGTCCTAAGTCTGATATTACCACAATTAGCATTAACAATCTCGTGCCTTAACATTCTTACAATGGGCACTTAACAAAAGCCTGACTCGTATCATTAACATATCCAGCTAAGTGTAACTAGCACTGTGCATTAATAAAATCCTTGGCTAACATTACACTTTCAGGTCCAAAACTCCAAGTCAAGTGCAACCACATAACAAAATGAAATTAGTTGCTATCTGAGTGTTCATAAAGTAAACCAACCTTCAAATCTAAAACAAAACAAAACCCACAAACCCTAAGTAATCATAATGGTTACGCTTATCTTATGTCTTCCATTATTTCATCCACGTGGACCATTATTGTTCATTTTTGGTTGGTTGCAGTTTCGTATGAAGTGGCCCACCTTCCGCATCGATAGCATCAATTCACTCCTAACCTGCAATTTCCTTGATGCAACTTGCCACACTTTTGGCACAAAAGCCTCTGCATCCTCCCGAATTGTGGCTATTGGGGTAGCATCCTCTCCTATGGGCTCAAAGAATGCTTCCTTGAATCGGGTCCATGTAATAGCCTCATCGATCCCTAATTCCATAACTAGCGAGTTCCTCTTAGTGTACCACCATTACCTCGCTTCCCCAGAAAACTTGTAGGCCGTGCAATTGACTCTTTGCTCCTTAGTGCATACCATAGCTCGAAGCAGCTCTTCCAAGTCCATAAGCCAGCTATCCGGTCATTTGGGGCTCAGGTTCCCATTAAACACAGGGAATTGACGCTCACCGAATTCCTTAAAAGAGCAACCTCTCTTTCCACTCGACGTCCCTTCACTTATAACGTTGACCAAAGCCTCCACTAGAAGACTTG
The DNA here is from genome assembly GCA_900184695.1 of Betula pendula. Taxonomy (NCBI): domain Eukaryota; kingdom Viridiplantae; phylum Streptophyta; class Magnoliopsida; order Fagales; family Betulaceae; genus Betula; species Betula pendula. The sequence goes on from FXXK01001881.1 coordinate 23,758, forward strand.
CCACCGTTTCCAATGCTTGGGTAGCGTCCAAGACATTCCTTGTGTTTTCATTTGGCTTGGGGGATCCCTTGCCATATGTTGTCTTGTCTTGGTTGCGTTGACATCTCTACAGTCACAACGATCATCACCTCTTGCTCTATTCGAGTCTCGCTTAAGATGTTAAACCCTATCACGAACTTATCCTTAATAGGTTTCTATCCCAATACCTCTCATCCTACATCTTGGCATAAAATTATACCTAAATATTCTATTTAGATCTGTCCTAATCATCATAACGACATTCCTTGCATCAACCGATACTAGTCTTGACTTTGATAACATATCTTATCCTAAAATCCTCAAGTCCAATATGCTCAAAATCCTTTCTTATCAAGACTATATTCCTTGTACACTTATTAACTCCTATGCTCTACTAAATCATCTCCAAACACCAAATAGATCGGTTCCTATAGCTACATAGCATAAGGCTCTAATACCATCTGTAATGTCCCAAAAAACTAATTAATTAGTAATTAACTTCATGGTTCGTCTCCCAGTTCCATTCCACAAGGAATAAGACTCAGGGATCTCTACTTCTCAAAAGAGAATACTACACGGCGGAAACATAAGATTTTCTATTATTCTATCTTCATTAATAATTACAACTAGAACATCTACTAAGAATCATTACATTTATTGAAATTATACGATACATATCATCATTGTGAAAGATCCAACTAAACCTTAATATACAATCATGCCTCAAATACTAAGTCGACAACTTCAACCAAAAGTACTAATTGCTATGAGCGACCTTCAAAATCTTGCAAGGAATCCTCAAGCATAAATCAAATCAATATATCATTACACTATACGACCGCATCTATCTCGAGTCTATCTCAAATCCGACATCTAAGGGTAGTCCAACTATAAAACAACACTTGTTTTACATGTGAAACATGTGAAAAAAAATACAAGTGTAAGTCTACGACTTAGTGAGTAATAATACACATAATGTACAGGTTATCATGTAATGAATTCAATTATTTAGCAAAAGTTTGTAAATCGTAGGCAGTAAAATAAATGAAGTCTTTTGCTGAATAAAACAATGTCATGGTTAGGGATAAAAAGGCGATTACGCTTAGCGATTATCGCTTCTAACTGTAACCGTAAAAGCCTTAGACGGTTAGTCTAATTTGCTAACCACCTCTGCATAGCCTTAGGTAGTTAGCGATTATTTAAACCTATAACCGTCCCGCTATAACTGCGTTATTATTATTATTATTATTATTATTTTGCTTAGAGAAAAAAAAAAAAAAAACCATGTGCCTTCAGCGGCATTTCCTGCAAAGACTCCATGATTTCCTCTGTGATTTCCTTTCCTTCAACCAACAGACCTTCCTCCTTTTGCAATTAATCCTCTACCAACCACAACACTCCCTCGAGCACACCTCCACTCCAAGCTCTATGCTTGCCAATCTCAGTTCTCTCACCATGACAACCATCTAATCCACGAGTTCTTCCTCCAAGTCTGCAACAAGTTCCCCCTCTCATTGCACCCCATTTACCTCTTCTTCTAGTACACCAAGGCCAGCCCACGTTTCACCCACACCTCCAAGAGACATCAGAAGCCACTGATGGAAGAGATCTGTTGTCACCGCCTCACTGTCACAAGTCTATTGGAAGAAAATAGAAAAAAAAATCCTAATTCTCTTACTTAATAAGGGCCAAGTGGGGCCTTTGGTTGACTTTGAAGGACCAAAGTTGTACATTATTGCCTAACTTGAGCCCATTCTCTTTGCAATATTTATCCAAGGTGTTATAGGTGCATTAGAAAGGGATACTTTAGTCAAAAAGTGAAGGGACAAGCGTGTTTCCCAGGTCTGATTGGCAGGGCATGGAAGTCTTGAGAAGCTGATGGCATAGCTGGCATCCACTCTTTTTTCTTTGAGAAATGCTTAAACATCTACCACCCATCCTTCTTAGGGTCCTTCTCCATTTTTTTTAATTAAAAAAATCAAGGCTGGCCCCACTTCTACCACTCATGCTAGTGTAAAGTGATTTTTGTTTTCTTTTTAAAAAAAAAATGGAGAAGGACCCCAAGAAGGATGGGTGGTAGATATTTAAGCATTCCTCTTTTTCTTTTGTTTTACTTGTGTGCGTTTTAAAATTGACAACTGATTCAGCCTTACACATTTGTTTTATTATTATTATTTTAAAAAATAACGCTAGTCGAGACACTTTTTTGACAAAATTGCCTTGGGTTTTGGAGGGGGTGGGGCGCTAACACCCTAGCCCCATGGCAATTTTGAGTCTTGACAACTAACGTGAAGCGTTTCCCTTCATGTTTTATATTTATATATAAAATATAATATATTAAATATATGTTATATAATTAAATATACGTGTAAAGGTGCTTGGTGGTTTTTTACAGCCGCCTTTAAAAGTGGTTAGGCAGTTTAGAGGTTAGTAGTTTAAGGCGATTAACGGTAAGCAGGCGGTTAAATAACCGCCCGCCTTTTCAGCCCTAGTCATGGTAATGCATTATATATATAGTACATGATATATTAAGGGACCAAGTTATATGTTAAACAATATGGTCTACCAGAGATATTAACCTCCTCTCGACAGGGTTTGCGTGTTCTCGAAATAACATCTGGTAAAACACCGGTGCCTCAAATATTGCACAAACAACTGTCTTTTACTAGCAACTTGAGCGAGTCTGACCTCAGGTGGCCTACGCGACTAGCAAAGCTGTAATAATGATCCTATCCGTGAAACGTGCGCTAGTCACAAAAATAACCATTGGATCAAAGGCCAAACACAACAATGAGTTCTTTGACTATAGGGTTAACCTGTAATAATAGTAGCCCATGACCGTTTCTTCGAACAAGATAGTGTACCATGTTATACAATGCAAATTTAATCTTACATCGTCTTTTACATACATCAATTTATAAACTCATCATTTTCATTTTCTTATTATGCATCAATCATTTTCACAAAATAGAGTTCTCATTACTCTAAAATATTTTTCAAGTGAATTGTGGACATGCATGTTTTATACATAAAATAATCATGCTATGCGGAAAATAACAATAACAATTATCCGTGTGAATTTTACTTGTATTGCAAAATTCCACCGAGGGGTCCTTCGAGTACTCACCCACTTTCAAAATTGTGAAAAGACATTATCATTAGTCTTAAGCTAAGCTAGAACAACTATAAGCCTTAAACTAACCAAATTAAGTTTTTTTTTTTCCCGTTACACAGATCGGCTAAGAGGGACGAACGTTCTGTGTAAACCTTCGAACGTTCATTGGTTTGACAAAGGTCATTTCGGACCAAAACCCCTCCCAAACCTTATACCAAGACAACCTAGGGTCCTTACAAGGCTCTTAATAAAGTCTAAAACCTCAATAATATGCTTATGTAGAATTTGGTATGTCTATCATTAACAAGCCATTAACCTATCGTTAACCTACTATTAAAACCAAAACCTTGTTAGAGATTCTAAACCAGAAACTATGCTACGAAAATAAAGATAACAACTAAACAATACTAACAGAACCAGCTTAGGTTAAGAAAGTTACTTCTTTTGAAGAACAAATTCCTTTGAAAAATAAGGACCAAGAGAGCTCCTTCTCTCCAAATCATTCTCACTCTAGGAAGACACTGAAGGAATGGCCGAAAATGTGAGGAATGGTCGAGGTAAGGGGGGTATTTATAGGGAGAGACTACAGGTTCTATTTGTTATTTGGCAGGACACGAAAGTTCGTTCGTGGACCGAACGTTCATGTACAGCCTGACACGCTCACTGCTCTCATGACCTACTGTGAATAGTGGTGAACAGTGCTAAACGACATATCACGAATGTTCCCTTGTACTACACGAACGATCCTGTGTACTATTTACATGAACGTTCGTGTGAACCAGAAAACTTAAAAAATCTAACTTTACGTAACCCTACAATCCCATTACCCCTAAACAAGGTTGGCCTAACCTTGTTTAACACTTTGAGGTATTACAATAATCAATTATGAAAATGAGGGACTGAAAGCATATAAGAACAAGAGAATTAAAGGAAATGTGTTGCTTGCAAGTTTTAATCAATTCTAAGAATTTCTATTCCTGACAATTCCCAACTGTTTCCACTCTCTTTGATTTTACTTTCAGAGGATTTTTTTATAAAATATATCAAAAATGGCTTTCCAACTTCGAAAACAGGATGTAAAGAATATGCATTTCATTGGCATCCATTATTCTTGTATTTGTTCATGGGATTGTTAGCAACATCATAAGACTGTAAGTGTTGGGGATCATGCAACATGTTATGAAAAATATTACACAGCTGAATATAAAAACTTTTAATGATCTAGGAACATAACGAACTTCAAGAGGAACATGCTTTTGATAATTCTACGATCAAAGTGAAATTAGGATTAGAGTTACTTACAATTCTTTTTGGCCTCTTCTAGGCAACTTGGGCTTTTTGGTTTTTCTCCTACTTGGTTTGTCATCTTCTTGATTGATGATCTTCAAAGTTGATGCGGATCGCGAAGAACACGAAGAACTCCAAGAACACTAAAAGCTTCAAAGACTTTAAGAACTTGTAGAACTTCAAGGGCTTGAAGATTGTGAAGAACGCGATGAACACGAAGAAATCGAAGAACAATGTTCTTCAAGAATTCCATATCTTCTTCTTGATGGCTGAATACGACAATGAGTGTGGACTCACAACTAAAAGCAAGAGAATAATATTTTCTCTTTTACAAAAATTCACTCACTAATTCTAAGAACTCTGAACTAATTGTTCAATTATGTAGTCACAAGAGTTGTGAGCAAAGGAGCGTGTGTAACTGTTTTTAATGAGCCTCAATTTATAATTACAGGACTGTTTGGAGAAGAGGCAGAGAGAAGGTTCAAAAACTCCAGGGATTTACCTTGGGGATCGGCCACAAGGGGATTAACTCCCCTTGTGTAGCCGCAGGCCGTGAGGAGCAAAAGTGCTCCCCATGCGCTTAGGGCTAGGGTTTCAACCCTAGCCCATTTCTTTTGTTACCTGGATGGGCCTGGCTTTTATCTCTGTAGCCCAATGCCCCTTTTCTTATTTTGGACTGTGCTCTAGGAATTATTTCCTAAGCCCAAACCACTTTAAACCAAATACTCTTGAGAAATAAATTCTAAAGTCCATGTTTATAAAAATAAAACAAAACCAAATTAATATAAATATTAATTTTTGGCCCATGTCTTATTTAAATAAATATATGCAATTAATAAATAAATAAAACTCATAAATACTTAGTCAATTAAACAGCTCAAAAAGGGACCTGGAAGGTAAATAAAATTAGCTTATTTAATCACGTGAAATCTTGTTATCCAATAACTTATTACCTTGACTAATAATCACAAATAATTCTACTAAATAAATGTGATTGCACTCTAATTCATATTTTGCTAAAAACAATTAATGCTTTGTGACATACTTAAAATTACTATATTACCCCTCCATGGAATATATTTCGTAGCTACACTAAAGATGAAATATAATTGTCACTTTGTTCACTACATCTTTCCCTTTAGCACCCAGATCCAAACCTCATGATCCATTCCAATGTATCTTGTGAGATTCAACGCACCTTTTACACACTTTTCAGTTAAATACTATTGAAACACTAGGCCTAAGATTCAGGATGATCATTCTTATTTATCCTAAAACAAGGAAAATATCCTTATCACTTTGTTTTTTCACAAAGGACTTGGACTCCTTCTCGAAGAGTGATTTTCCACAATCCTTCATGTTGATTACCCAACATATAGAGGGTGTTGATCATACAATTTTGGTCTCACTCTGATACATGAAAGTAATCCTCACTTGACATCTGGCTCACAGTCTTCTCAAAATTTAAAGTAATATTCATAAGTTGTCGTTCATGCTCATCATTCTCTATGACAGTTATTATAGAAAAAGCCCATATGGTCCTGTTCAGTGCATAGCACTCTATATGTTTACATTGTTATAATAGTAACTATGTCAACCTGAAGCTACACTGCTTCATTGGATCAAGACAGATGATTAAGGTTGGCATATTATAGTCTAGATGGAGTTCCCAATTCCACTTACTGTGGCGACCCGATTTCATAACTAACACACACACACACACACACACACACACAGATATATATATATATATATATATATTAAATGAAACTGCATCATCACAGTGGCGTATATGCGTACAAGCCATCATTATCTCATAATATGAGGCATATCACATCAGAGTAATCATAACATTGCAGCAGAAACTAAATAAATAATACTATGAGAGTAACATACATAAGGAGCTGACATAATTATATACAACAATTTTTACATCACAAGTGCTATACATCAAAAGAACGGCTATCAAAAGAGCCACATACGTCTTAGCTAAAATACATCAATCTGTTTACATATACAACATATTGATGTACAACAAAACTAGACTATACGTGAGTCTAAAGAAAATACCAATGGGTGTACATCCCCTTCAGTCATAATAACTTAAATATGCAGCCACTAGATCATCATCTTGATTCTCAGTACCTGTAACAACAACATCATCTGAGACGATCATGGAGTTAACCACATTTGCCCAAGCAGATATATGAGTCCACGGTCTTAGCGGTATAAGAAATCACTAAGTTTTCATATAGAGCCAATCTTTTTCTTGCTACTTAGTTTACAATAACAACTACCTTTAATATACAAAACATTTTACATTAAAAATATGGTATAGCTGATGAAGTAAACACCGTAGTTATGAAATCATTTGAAACGTAATACATAGCTGTGAATATATACATGTGCTCCAAATTAATCGATCACACATACATATAAAACGCATCTATACATAACTTTTACACACATATGTCTCAATTATATAAATTTTACACATATGTCTCAATTATATAAATACACATGTATTCCGTTCAACTTTGTCACGTTCTACATACATATTGTATAACTAAGTCATACTCATGAAATCATTATATGCAACTAGCTGTAAACATATACATATGTGCTGTCTCATTCAACTTCATATGCATATCAATACATCTAGCATAAAATTTCATAAAACATAATACATATACATAACATCAAAATATAACCGTGTAATGCATGCTTCACATTCGTACATTTCATTTATTTATTCTCATCACTCTGGGGACTCGTCTTAGTCGGCTTTCTCATGGATCCATCGTATTACATTCATAACATTCACATATTTCCAAGAACTGAGGGCTCGCCCTCCGAGAATCATCTCGAACTGATGTTGTGGACTCTAACATAACATTTACATCTTTTCAGCACTGAGGGCTCGCCCTCCGAGAATCGTCTCGAACTGATGCTGGGGACTCGTCCCAAGTTATTTAATCTCTTATGCATTTCCTCACATATATCCATGTTCATGCTCATGCTATAAAATATCTCATTTTCTTTCTTTCATGACCATGATTCAATTAACATCTTTTCATAAATCACATTTCATCAAATATTTTGTAACATAATTCAAGGCATCAAGATATCATCATATAAACATTAACATAACATATAATTGGCTCGAACTTAATATCATCTTTGAAAGCATAAAAATAGTATCTTTTCTTAGTGAGTAATTATACTTACCTCAATCCTTCGATGTTGATAAGTGACACCAATATAATCACCTAGCCACAACAAGCTGCAATGACATATTGCATGCAATCTTAAACACTATTGACAACTCATAACTCAATTTCTAAGAGTACATAAGTGCTTAACAACTCATAAGCACTTAACACATACAGCCTCTAGCTTAATGGAACTCATAACATGAATCCATAAGCTATAAAAGTTAATCCATGGTAGTTTACAAGGGATTAACATGCTACATTACAAAACTAACTCAAAATTACAAGGTTAGACTTAACACTCACCACAAAGGTTCGAAGCCCGGTCTATGGAACTTCGATCCAACGCTTAAACTCCACGAATATGACAATTCCCTAGATAAATAATCAAGATTAAGCAACATGCAACTGGTGTATAACTCAATCTTGAGAAAGTAGACATTGGTTTGAGAATTTTAACTCAAACGATCGGTGGAAACAATGATCTAACATCAAGGAACGTGTTGCCGGTGTTAGAGAGTGCAACACAAGCCTCAAAATATGTTTCTTTCAAGGTTTGAAGTAAACCCTAGGAGAGAGGGGAGAGCTCCAGCTCGTTCAAGGTCTGAAAAGTGAGAAATGAGCTGAAAAAATCGCATTTTCAACTTATATACTCGCTATATTGTTCATTACCGTCTGGACCGGATATGTACCGTCTGGACTACCACTGTCCGGACCACAGTGCGGACGAGGCACACTAACTGAATTAGAACGTGCATCGTTTGGACGCAGCTGCGGACGACCAGCAGACAGTTGCGTAGAAGACACTGTCCAAACGCTACTGCGGACGACTTACAGATGGTTGCTACTGACTGAACTGTAGCATACACCGTCCGGACCACTGTAGACGGCGCTGCAGACAATGTGCACTAGGTAACATTTGTCCGAACCACAATAGCACCATCTGGACGCCCCATGTGAAAAATCATTTTTTTTATGTTTTCTCGATGCGTTTTCAAAGTGTTTATGTTTTCTCGATGCGTTTTTGAAGTGTTTGTTTTTCTTACTTTTAATTAACTTTTTACCCTTACCTTTTTAAAGTGATTTTATAATTCCTTAATTTAAATTCTTGGGTGTTACACTTGCGACTACGAACAAATATTTAATAAATTATAAGGAAAATTTTAACTATGATCTTCTGTGTGATAAAGATCATTACTGTTTTCATGCATTCAATAGGTAAAGCCACATATATGCAATCTAAGACAATAATAAATATGCCCATTGTTCAATGATCAAAATCAGGAAATTTAATAACAAAATGCATTACATCAAAAATATCTTATAATCAATTGGAGTTTTGGACACTAGTTCCAACAGTAAGGAGGATGATCATTTTAGATAGTATTTGCTTAGCTTATGATGATTGATTAGCAGCTAATCCCCTTATGAGTTATTGTAAGAGCTTGTTATTTGTATGCTTCAGTTCAATTGAAACTTTAAATCTTGTGAATTGTATAGAATGAATTATGAGAATAGTTAAATCTGACTATTATGATCTCTTCCAAGTATATAATGTACTATCTTGTATAATACAAGTTTTCTGGTCACTATAAAAGTTGCTTCTTTTGTGTGCAGTGATCTTTCATATAACAAATTTACGGAATCAAGGTCATCAAGTTGTCAATCAAGTAGTGTGTAAGACTTTCTTCTAAGCATGTTTTTCTAAATGCAAGCGCTCATGAACTCACTAAACTTTTCTCTTGTTATTTTCCATAGGAACTTGTTTGAAAGCTCTTTGATTGGCAATAACTCGTAAGTATCAACTTCATCTATCAAAATATGTATCACAAATTTTTCTAATATTAACTTTCTTGTGTATTTCCTTGATATGAGTAAACACAAATCCAATTTTGATGTTAATAATAACTTGTTTTGGACCTTGATTGTTCCAACAGTGGCCTCGGTTTGTGTTTGAGAAGCTTTCCTTGTGATCAAAGTAAGTTGAAATGCCATATAATTCCTCAAGTTTGTTATATTCTCATGATTACCTTTGTTCAATAGTGTACAAACCTGATTTGCTTTTCCTTATCTTGGCTGATGGGGGCATTGGAACATTTATAGCCAAAAATTTTATAATAGGTGAGCAATTTCTAAAGAATAAGAGACTGTTCATGCAGACATTCTTATAGTGAATAAGTATAAAAGATTGTATAAAATAAAAAACTGAAGGACAAAAAGGATGAAATATAACATGTTGAAATTTTCTATGAAATTATAGTGCTTTGACCAACGATAAAACTGCAACAGTTGGGGATGGACCTCTCTAGGTTTTCTTTTCATTTATATTATTTGTTGGAAGTTTTCTTTTCTACAGTGGTGATAATGTTATTACCGATTGTATTGCATCAACTGGAAAGGAGACCTATATAAATCATGTAGGTTGTTAGAAAAGTCATAAATTCAAACCTTGTCACTGTCATTTACCTCCCATTTCAAATAAATATTCCATGTGTTGGGCCTCACTTATTTTAGAATATTAATTAAATAATTAATTTTATATTTCTTATCAACTTAAGCTTTTGGGATAAGTAGTTGAACATGAAACTTTTTTTTTCCTATATATATATTTCCCATCAATATAAGCTTTTGAGATAAGTGGTTGAATATAGAACTTTTTTTTTTTGCATATGCTACTTTCATATTTAAGTTTTAGAATTTTCCTCTGATAAATAGTTCTGTAGTTCTTCGACAATATGAAAATTGGAACACTGTATTATAGAAATGCAATTTTACTATAACTGATTACTCGCAAATTTTTGCCTATTGGGTGAGTCGGAAGGCACATGTGACATGTCTCTAAAAAAGAAAAAAAAAATCTTTGCTAATGCTTTCGCATTTGGTATAAGGGTCGGAAGGAACATGTCTCTGAAAAAGAAAAAAAAAATCACTACTAATGCTTTCGCATTTGGTATAACTTTGTGTTAGAAAAACATAATAATAAAAGCATAGAGTCTATGGTGTGTACCTTCTTCAAGAACTCACAAACAAGGATCTTTTGTAAATGTTTTACACTGTATAGTGATGCCTCTCACGTTTAGATTTGAATGAACTCAATGGTGGGGTTTTGTTATAAGAACAAAACACATATGCCCACAATCTAAATGTTATTCGAGATGTAAAGAAAAGAGAGAATTGAGAGAGATTTAGAATTTCAAATTCTAAAATGGTTGATTGATTGTTATTTCTTAACACCCATCCCATGGGTTATTTATAACTAACCAAATGTTGGTTATGGATGTTACAAATCCAAGAGATACAATTTTTGGAAATATATGGTCTAGCCCCACTTTGGGTATACTAAGGTCCAATTATTAACACTTTGCCTAATTTTTCTTATTTGTTTTTGTCCACCAATTTCTTATAAATTTTTAGACATAAGCATGTACCAATGAATGAATTGTGTGAGCTAGCAGTACCAATAAATGATGCATCCAGCTTTGCCTAATAATGCATCAGGCTTGAACTAATAATGATTGGCATCCACCTTTGGCCTCCTACATAGTTGTCTAGCTGGATCTAGCAATGTTATAAGTTTATTTTTAAGAGGGATGGTAAAGATATAACCTATTGATCTCATATTTTAGGATAATCTTAGTCAGAATTTAAAAAAGATATTGTGAGCAAGCAGTACCAATAAATGACTTGTTTCATTTGCCTGAATTGTGCATCAACTCACCAACTCATCCTTTCCTCTCCCCACTCCTCTCTCAATTTAAAGTAGTGAATAGATTCTATTCCTTTTTTTTTAAATTATTTTTTTTTATTTTTTTTACTTTTATGAATATCAATTCTATTACGTCTACATGTTTAGTTGTTACTAATCTGTTGTTGCTTTTATCCTAGAATTGTACAAGCTTCATATAAATTGCGGTGGCGAAATAGTTACTAGTAATGGAAGTCCTGTATATGATGCTGATACATATTCAGGTGGACCTTCACAATTCCACCAGAGTCCATCAAACTGGGCATTTAGCAGCACTGGTCACTTCATGGATAATAGTGATATTGACACTTATATTGCGCAAAATTCATCCAGACTCTCTATGACCAACTGTGAACTATACATGAATGCACGCCTTTCCGCTCTCTCTCTTGCTTATTATGCTTTTTGTATGGAAAATGGAAATTACACAGTAAACCTCCATTTTGTGGAGATAATGTTCACTGATGATAAAACATATAGCAGCTTGGGAAGGCGTATATTTGATATTTACATTCAGGTAGTTATTACAATATACTTCCACTTTCATCAAGCAATTTTTAGTTACTCAAGTAGTTACTAGCATGAAACAGTTGTTAAACACCTAAATGGATTGGAATATTGTAGGGAGAGCTGGTATGGAAGGATTTCAACATTGTAAAAGAGGCTGGTGGAGTTGATAAGGCAGTTATAACAAATTTTACTACTGCCGTGATTAATAATACCTTGGAGATCCGTTTGTATTGGGCTGGGAAGGGGACAACTGGTATCCCGGAGAGATCAGTCTATGGTCCTCTTCTTTCTGCTATTTCTGTGAATCCCGGTAGGTTTTATGTTTTATGAGTTCGCGTTAACTTTCAATGGTTTCAAAGTGAAAAATTCTCAGACTTGCTTATATCTTAGCATTTAAATTTATCTATATTTATTTGGAAAATTTAAGGAAGCATGAAGCTAATTATATTTCATTAATTTCCTTAAAGTATTTGATTTGAACCATTTAATTTCTTTATGGTATCATTGATGGATGTATTTGCCTTTTTCCTCCACTTTTTATGATTTTATTTTTATTTTATATTTTTTCAATTTGATGTGTACTATTGCAAGAAATGATATTCAAAAATCATATTGATGAATAAGAGAATGAAATCATTTTCTTATTTATTTTCATTGAAGTATTTCTGACCGTCAGTTTGGACCTCTCATTTTCATGGATTACTTGGTTGGATCATAATTTCTAGTATCAATTACCTTGGCAGGAATCTAACATTATAACTTTTATGTTTTTTCTTCAAACAGACTTTACACCACCATCAAAAAGTATATCTCTAGGTGCAAAGGTCGGGATTGCCGCAGCTGGAGCTTTTGTTATATTTTTGGTTCTGGGTATCCTCTGGTGGAAATGCTGTCTACAGAAAAATAAGATGGAAGAAGGTATTTGCAAGGCAATCAATATTTTTATTATATAGATAGATATTTATTTTTGATAAACAATGGAATGAGGAGATTTTTGGGAATGTTGAAAGGAAGAAGTTCCTTCTTCAAGAGTTACATGTTTTTTTTTTCATTGAAGAATAAAGGGCTTTAGGCGATGAGGAGAAAATGAAGAAGGCTGAAAAAGGGAAGTGTGGGAGGTTGTAAAAGCAATGAATGGTGAAAAAGCGCCGAGCTCTGACAGTTTCTTTATGGTGTTCTACAAAGCTTGTTGGGCTGTCCTAAAAGAGGACATCATGAAGGTACTTCATGAGTTTCATGCTATTGGTAAGTTTGAGAGAAGCCTTTATGCTATGTTCCTCGCCTTCATTCCAAAGATTCCTTGTGCTATCGATCCCAAATGTTTTTGCCCGATCAATCTGGTGGGTAGCATTTATAAGATTATTTTTAAGTCACAAAATGCTTTCATCCAAAGAAGCCAAATTCTAGATCATATTCTTATTGCCAATGAATGCTTAGATAGCATATTGAGATTTGGAGATCCAGGGGTTATTTGTAAGTTGGACTTGGAGAGATAGTCTTGGTGGAACGTGGTGAAGGATTCTAAATATGGAAGCTCATGGGGAGGGTGGTGTTCTATTGAGCCTACTGGGGGCATATAGGGTGGGTTTATGGAAGAATATTACGAGGGGTTGAGGGAAGTTCTATATTCATACCAGATTTGAAGTGGGAGATGGATCCAAGGTTAGATTCTGGCATAATCTTTGGTGTGAGGATATGACCCTTAAGGATGCCTTTCTAATTTTATTTAGTATTGCTCGCGTAAAGGATGCTTCAGTTGAGTATCACATGAAATGTTTTGGAGGTACCATTCAATGGAATGTGAGCTTTGCTAGATCAGCTTAGAATTGGGAGGTGAGTACATTTGCCTCATTCTATAGGATGTTGTATTCTAGTAAGATTCAAATAGGAAGGGGAAGACAAGTTGTTGTGGGTTCCTTCCAAGAAAGAGATGTTTGGTGTTAAATATTTCTATAGGTTCATGGTTTCTCCTTTGGGTTCCCACTTTCCCTGGAAGAGTGGTTGGAGGACCAAGATTCCGTTGAGAGTGGCCTTTTTTGTGTGGTCGGCAGCCCTAGGAAAGATCCTCACCATGGACAATCTATAGAAGTAGTGCGTCATTATGGTTGATTGGTGTGTTATGTGCAAAAGGAATGGAGAATTTGTGGATCATCTTATTTTTTGTTGTGAGGTTGCTTGTGCCATTTGGAATGATTTCTTCAATCGATTCAGACTGTCTTGGGTTATGCCTAGACGAGTAGTCAATTTGTTTGCCTGTTGATGGAATGTCGGAAGCACTCGGAGCACTGTAGTATGGAAGATGGTGTCTTCATGCCTTTTGTGATGTCTTTGGAGGAAATGAATGATAGGTGTTTTGATAATCACAAGAATACTTTGAAGGAGTTGAAATATTTATTCTTCAACGCTTTGTATCTTTGGATAGCTACTTATGTTGCTTCTTTAAGTTATCACGATTTTCTGTCTTTTTGCCCCTATTACTTAGGTGGATACATTTGTATACCTTTTTTTTTTGATGAATGATTAAACTTTCATTTACAAACCTGAACTCTTTACAAAACAAAACTTTAGCAAAACACTAAAGTTTCAAAATCCCTATACAACCAGATCTATATCCATATATTCAGTATGAAACCCTCAACAAATTAAATCAAAATCCCATCAATACCCTAGGCATTACAAAGAATAACATTTCCACATGTCTTCCTAAATTTGCCTTTGGACATAAACTGAAGCTTCACTTCTCACTTAATCTGCTTTAAAATTTGCTCTTCGGACCAAGGATTGTTCCCATGTCTTAAAGCATTTCTAATTCTCCAAATATTATTAATTGAAGAACTAAACACTAACGTGCAAATATAAGCTTTCATAGTCTTACCCCTCCACTCCTTCAGTCTCAAAGACACCACATCATCTCAACATGTAGGTGGATGCAAAACTCCACATAGTTCCATAACATGTTTCCAAATTCTACCACTAAATCTACAAGAGAAAAATAAATGATCTTTGTCCTCAACCCCAAATCTGCAAAAAATACATTTCACATCTCCTAGAAAACCCCAACACAAAAGCTTTTTCCCAATCGAAAGTGCATCCCTCATTGCCAACCAAGCAACAAAAGCTTGCTTAGGAATAGAAAACTGAAACCAAACCAAAGGCCTCCATTTGTATACTTCCTGTGTACAACGCTTTACGCTTTTAATGATTTCTTGATTAATTATCAAAGAAATTTTTGGTAAACGATATTTATTTATGATATGTTCTTTGGATTCTTTTCTTTGTTCAGTTTTTTTTTTTTCCCCCATTGAGCACGTTGCATGTGTATGTATGTTTGAACACACAACAGGTGCATATGCACACAAGAATGTCAAGAATTTTGTAATTTTCTTAGACATGCTTCCGTATCTGACTTGGCACCTTCCTCAGATTTAAAGGGTTTGAACTTGCAAACTGGTACATTCACCTTAAGGCAAATCAAAGCTGCAACAAACAACTTTGATGCTGCGAATAAAATTGGGGAAGGTGGTTTTGGTTCTGTTTATAAGGTATTTGCAGAATATATATATATATATATATATATATATATATATATAGTATATATATAGATAATATATATATATATATAGGGAACGTTTCTTAGTGTATTTCTTTCTTTTTAAAGTGTTCCTTATTCAAATATGAAAAAAGTTTATGTTTCCCAAATGCAGGGTCTTCTGTCAGATGGCACCATAATTGCAGTCAAACAACTTTCTTCAAAATCGAAGCAAGGAAATCGTGAGTTTGTGAATGAGATAGGCATGATTTCTGCTTTGCAACACCCTCATCTTGTTAAGCTCTATGGATGCTGTATCGAAGGAAATCAATTGTTGCTAGTATACGAGTACATGGAAAATAATAGTCTTGCTCGTGCTTTGTTTGGTAAACTTTTTACATTCATGCACTTAATTGTTTTTGTATTTTATTTGTAGTCATTGGTGTGCATGGTCATTTACTATTTTTTACTAATTTGATTGATTGAAGAGCCGGAAGAACATGAATTGAAATTGGATTGGCCAACAAGACAAAAGATTTGTGTTGGAATAGCAAGAGGTTTGGCCTATCTCCATGAAGAGTCGAGATTGAAGATTGTTCATAGAGACATCAAGGCTACTAATATCTTGCTTGATAAAAATGTCAACTCTAAGATATCTGACTTTGGTTTGGCCAAGCTTAATGAAGAGGGTAATACCCACATAAGCACCCGAGTTGCTGGAACTTAGTGAGTTGCTTTGTATTAATGTAATGTCACAATGTTTCGTATTATCTTTTTTCTTATTTTAATGTGATCACGGTAGATTCAAACAAATAGAGAAAAAAAAGAAAATTGAAAGTAGAGAAATTGTTTGTAGAGTTAACTTGTACCAAATAATCTCAGCTTGAGAAATTTCATTGTCTGAATTATTTTACAAGCTAACTTAATTACTCAATGGTATTGATTTTAGTTTACCCTTGCCATTAAGAACAAAAAATAAAAATAAAACAATTAGAAACTATTGCCCTGAGCAATCTTACAAATTCATGATGCTAAAAATGTTACACATTGTTTCGTGATTTGGCAGTGGATATATGGCACCTGAATACGCAATGCGGGGTCATTTAACCGACAAAGCAGATGTTTATAGTTTTGGAGTTCTTGCCTTGGAAATTGTAAGTGGGACTAGAAACTCTAGTTATCAGGCAACGGAGGAATCTTTCCACCTTCTTGATTGGGTAATTTGAATCTCTCTCTTGCGTTTATTTCGTTTACACTCTTGTTAATTATTATTCTCCCTGTGTTTGCTAATCTTAAAATGTTAGATTAGGGAATTATTTCATGATGAATATCCAATTGTCAAGAAAGTTGACAATGTTGAGGGAAAATCTTCCAATCCTTCTAAATGAAGAATCAACTGTGACTTGATTTCTTTACAAATATATTCCTGACCAGTTGCTAATAAGACTTGTCTAAGAAATTTTAGACTCTTAATTTTTTCCGAGTTAAAGGCCACAAATTTTATACCTGCCTCCCATCTCCCTGTTCGCAGGTAAAGCTTTTAGAAGAGAAAGAGAGTTTATTGGAACTTGTGGATCCAAGGTTGGGCTCAAACTACAAGAAAAAAGAGGTTATGGTGATGATAAATTTGGCTCTCCTATGCATTAATGAATCTGCTGCAGTTAGGCCTACCATGTCTTCGGTGGTGAGCATGCTTAAGGGCAGCACTCTTGTTCCAGGGTTGGTTTCAGATTCAAGTGTCTCAAATAATGAAATCAAAGAGGCAATGTGGGCACATTTTCAACAAAGTAAAGAACAGGATATGAGTGGCCCATGGACTGCTTCTTCTTCATTTGTCGCTGAAGTTGAAGGAGAAAAGAGCTTTGAGAAGTTGAAGAAGCTCGATCTCTCAGTTTAGTCGTCAATATAAATCTTAACGTTGCAATGATTTGTTGTTTATTTTTCCTTTTTATTTTACAACTTTTATTGGATTACTCCTCTGAAAGAAAAGGCATGATTACATAAGTTTTTTTTGTGGCATAATAATTGTAAATTGCGAATATAAGTATTTAAAGAATCATGAACTGTTAAACTGTTGATTTGTGCATATATATGAATTCATATACAATTCATATGTTTGACGTTCCATATTGTTGAGTTTCCCCTATTTAACGAATTCTAATGTTATTTCATTTTTCATTGTAACCTTTTTTGCCATTCAATTAGGAAAAAAAAAAAAAATTTTTCATTTATCTCTTAAATCCTAAGATCAGGGTTATACATTCTATATGCAAATGCAATACATATATTCGTATTTTCATATTTGTAGTGTAATTGTTGAGTGAAACAACTTCCCTAGTAGTTATTTACACAAAAAAAAAAAAAAAAAAAAACTTCCCTAGTAGTTTGCCCGCTACATTTTAAATAAAATATTATTATAATTACCCTAAATTATGAAAAGGATAAATTACATTTTGCCCTCAAACTACCACCCTATTTACAATATCACATATTTATGCTTTGTCTTACTCCGAGTTGCACACGTAAGTGGCCGTGCGTTTCAATTGTTTGTTTTCAAGTCACTAGCTTATAAAAAAAAAAAAGTCACTAACTTACCCTTACTTGCAAACTACACCGTTTTGACCAAAAAAAGAAAAGAAAAGAAGTGCTGTTTAGCCTTACGAAAACTATATAGTCAAGCCTGATCTCATTTCTAACCAGTTGGGATTGTTTTCCTTGGATCCAAATTGGTGTTCTCTTACGTGGATGCACTAGCTTTCATTAGAGATGATGTTCTTTTTGAGTAATGCTAGATATATTTCTTCATCTTCAATTGAATATAGTTATTAAAGTGCATTTTAGCATGAAAATTAATAAAAAATTTATCTTAAATTTAATTCTTCTCCGTTAATAGTCCAATCAACTTTTAAATTAATGGAAGTAGTATATATATATATAGATATGAATCCTAATCTTACTAGTCCTTTCACATTTTTACGTTCCACAATGTCGCATGTACAAAACTATAACGTCAGTCTGCAAAACAAGGGAAATCCCCGTGTTTTTGACGTTGATATACGGAGTAGCCTGAGTCAGAAATTAGACTATCTGTAATGGTTAA
This sequence comes from Betula pendula, assembly GCA_900184695.1. Taxonomy (NCBI): domain Eukaryota; kingdom Viridiplantae; phylum Streptophyta; class Magnoliopsida; order Fagales; family Betulaceae; genus Betula; species Betula pendula. The sequence goes on from FXXK01001881.1 coordinate 42,274, forward strand.
CTAAACAATGATATAATATATTTTAAATAGAACAATAAAATGTTTTTGAGCTTGACTTTTAGTGTTCAACAACTAGAATTTTAGAAGATATTCTTTGGCTTCAGCCCTTGAGATTTAAGAAGATGTTATTTTAAATTTGAAGTTTATGTCATTAACATTTACACGAGTAATTACTTTTAGATGTAAATTCCGTTTCTTTTGAGTTGATGTTTTTAATTTTCATGTTATTAATGAACTGTAAAGTTTATAAATTAAATCACAATTTTATAGAGGACAACCTGGATTTATAAAAACAAATAAACAATCATAGAATAGAACAAAAAACGTTAACTTGAAATATATATGATAGTCTAAATGAAATAATCATGGAATAAATTTTACTTTGATTATGAAAACTTCCTAACTTTTTTCTTTATACATATATCTCTTGAAATTTTTTACAAACTAATTTTATATGAATTATAATATATATTCTCTAGTAGCAAATAGTGTTTAATGCAACCAAAATAATATATCGTATTTGCCTTATCTACTCAGTAGAGAAAAGAAAATGGTTCACAAATAATTTTGAGTGATTAAAAAAAAAAAAAACACTGATTCTCAAATGACCAAGTGAACTTCTCTTGTTATTATTATTATTATTTTTTTTTAAAAAAAAGACAAATACGTATAGGTGCCATTTTCAAAATTTTTTTTATAAATAATTTTTTAAAAAAAGGTTTGTGGGGGCTATAGCCCCCACCGGCCCTAATGTGGCTCCACCAAGGGAGATATCTCAAGATTATTATTATTATTAATTTTTTTTTTTACTGAGCATATCTCAAATTTGATTAACTTGATGTTGTAGTACTTATTGATATTGATCCGTGTGATTATGCGGGGAAGGAAAGAAAATGAAGAAGATGCTTTTTGTTGGATTTCTCCTTGCTTCAACTCTGATCACGTATTGCCTTGCAACGTTCGCTTTGGGAGCCACTCTATTGCCGAAAGATGAAGGTATGCTCACCATGCACACACATGCATGTATGATAAATTAATCATAGTTTCATGGTGATGGAATTCAAGCCTTTTCATCAGGAAAAACGTGCAAATTTGATCTCTTGTGTTGATTTGGGCGCTAATTAAATACTTCTGTTTTGCAGTGGAAGGTTTACGTGAGATAACGAAGACGTTAGGGAAGACGGACTGGGATTTCAGCGTGTATCCATGCAGTGGAAAATCTGGATGGATCGACCCAATTAAAGGTTCAAAAGAGAATAATCTTACCTGTGACTGCTCCAATGGAACTATGTGCCACC
>FXXK01001882.1:26907-37213 GCA_900184695.1 Betula pendula
GCAGTGATTACCAAGAGACGTACCTTCCTGCATCTTGAGGGTATCTAACCGTTGCTTAAGAAACAAACAGTTTGTGAGAGACTTCTTCATGTACAAACTTTCTAACTTCTTCCAAAGTCTAGTGGCAGTTTATTCATCAATGACTTCTCTCAAAACTCCATCTGAAAGAGACTATAAAATTGAACTGTGGGCTTTTTCTTCAAGTTCTGTAATTTTCTCACTTGATGATGTTGATGGCACCTTGCCATCCAAAATCAGTTTAAATCGTGTTAATGAATACCCATGTTCAACAAAATTGAATACATGAGTGTAAGCTCCACATTCCGCACTAGCAGTCCTCCGATTTATACATATACCAGAACTCCTCCATCGTTAGCAAGGGATGGCCTTTATCCTTAAAGAATTTCGACCACTTCATCGCACATGCAATCATCTGCCGCCACCCATTTGGGTGTAATTGAACAGGTGCAAAGTTCAAGTGTAACAGCACCTCGCGAACCAGGTGCAGCACCGGGAATTTCAATCCCGCTGCCAAAATATGTTCCGATAAACATACTTCTCTGCTCCCTTCTGGCACCTAGTGCTCCCTCGTTGCTCGCCGGGGCCCTCAACACCATCGCTTCCAAAATCTTGAAACGATCGCAAAGTTTCCAATGCCCTCTCTTCAATTAGAGATACCCACTTCCCGCCGTACACCACCACGTCGTCACTAGATCTCTCATCCAGCATCCTCTCCAATGACTCCCCGTCGTCCACTTTTGCGGGAGCACTATCTCCGATCGCTCTAGATTCTCCACAATCCACCATTGTCTTTTCTTCACAGCGCAAATGCACTCTTGATATCAGTATTGACAGGAACGTAACCCTTGAGCCAAACACGTATAAATGGATAACGTTGGCGGGACGGTTCAAATACCCCTAGGGTACTGCACCCTACTACTTCATTGACACATCACATCCTATGACTTACGACTGTGCAAAGACATCCCTCAGCAGTCTTGTCCCAATCACCTCAGCCACGTGTCCTTCTCCCCTTCACGCGCGGCTCCCAACGATGCCGCATTTCCTACTTCGTTGCATCTCCCAAGAAAACGTGAGAACCATCAATTTACCCTCGAATCAAACGCCTACAACTCTAGTCACCCCCCCGCGCCCCCGGGCGCACCTGCCCTATCCTTTTTGCCCCTTCACCTCTTCTTCCTAACGTACTACTTACGCCGTTAAGCCCTAGTTAAAGCACGAACCCAATACCCCAATTTACCAACAAACAGAACCTTCCCATCTCAATCCCTTTGTCACTATCACCATGCCTCGATATTCATCATGCTCGGTGTTCTCACACCCTCGGTCCTCATCCCCTGACCTACACTATCGCACCTCGATACTACATCACACCTCGATATTTTTATTTTCGTTAAAAGATAACCTAACTTTCCCCATTCACGCAAGCAACAACAAACAAAGACGCAACGCAATATTAGTTAAACACTAATATTGACGCTTCGGCACCTTTTAGCTGATTTCACCATCCTTTTTACAAAATATTAATTGCGTTCGAATCTCTTTCCACTTCCTCCCATAATCCTGGCGGTTTTGCGTCTGTTGCCATGCAATGTTTTGCAAACAATAAGGACTCACGGGTCCAAGCAGTGAACTTCCCCTTCCAAGCATCCCAACTCGCGACCTGTCGAAACGCCACCACAACCTCTCGGCACTACTCCCGCCTAGTACTTTCTCCCTCAGCAAGACAATTTCAATATCACGAGCTTGAAACCTCCGCGTGCAACTTGGCCACTAACTTGTTCCACGCTTAGGAATGACTACCCTGCGAATATTTTTTCCATCATGTCCCATTCTAAGCTTGGCCACCTCTGCCTTCTCTCTTATCGCCGCGGCATTTGCGCAACCGCTGACGGGCTCTTTTTACTACCTCGATTTTCCCCACCACCGACAGTTGTGGAACTTTCCTCGGCTACCTACTTCCTTTGTCATTCCATCCAACTCCCCCAGTGATTTGTTCCCCACTTGAACTATCTGATAAAGGAATCGGATCCTCCTCTCAGGTCACCACTACCGGTTGTACTACACCATCGGCATAGCAAGGAGTGCATCTACCCTTGAGCCTCTCGCTCTTCTGATACCCTCCCTACCTTTTTTCTTTTTGTTCTGCTCCCCCGACATTCAATGACATCACGACTTTCCTACGCGGCTGTGTCAATGCCCCCTCGGCCTTTCTCGTGTTCCGACTCCCATCAACTTTCCCTTTTTTGTTCAAATGTTCACCCCCCACTCCCACTCTGGTACACATGCTACCCCCTTTGCAGCTGCATGGTGGAGGCCTTGCCTTCGTCCTCGAGAAGAATGATTTGTCCTGTTCCGATAGCTCGAGTTCCATCCTCGCTAGCTTTTCTTCCGCTAACGACTTGTCAAGCCCTCGGTACAGAAGCGATCGCTCCAAATGCCACACCTGCAACACCCATTCGAGATCGTTCCAGTGGTTTGCACACATCTCCTTCCTTTTGACCACGAAATTGCAGTTGTCACTCTCCTCATGTGCACTCCATCCAACTTAGGGCACTTCCTCGATCTTTCCGACGACTCCCCCATGCAACACCTCAGAACTTAACACAAATAAATTAATACAAAATACTGACTTATTTGAAACTTCCGAGCGCCACCCAAAAATTACTTACATTCATAAATAAATTTAAAGGGATGTAAACATCTATCAGAGTGAAATAAATGCGGAACCTATACATCTATCATAGTGAATAAATGCGGAATTTGAAATGATTACAATGATCTGATCTCTATATAATTTAGCTATAACAAAACTCAAAAAAACAACAGCTTACAACACAACAAGGACAAGCTACAACTCCCTGAAGACCTCGCTCGCCTGACGAACAACTCTAGCCTACCAACTCTGCTGAGAACCTGCTAAAACTGGAGGACCAATAAAAATTGTCCAACAGGTGGAAAAGAGAAACAACAACTGGGTAAGTCCATGACTTAGTAAGTAAGATACTTCGAAACTGAGCTCATGACTATAAGTCTAACATTTTAATGCATATGAACAATATAAACATTTCATCGTTCACATTACTTTCACAAAAATGTTGTCACTACCATTATGCCATTAAAAGAGATAGTTTAGTATAAGAGAAACATATAGTATAATCTTAGTGATAACAGTTTTCCATCATATAAAACATAAAACATATGATCTCATATGATATTAATTCTACATATAATATACATCATCATCACAGGTTTCCTCCATATCGTCTATTCGGTTCTTTAGCCCTCCCAGCTTGGGTTTGTGCATTCTCGTCGGACATCTGGTATAGCCTGGTGCCTCAGAATTGCACAACATACCGTCTAATAGTAGTAGTCTGACTGAAGGTGGCCCACACTACTAGCACAGTCGTCATAGTAACTACCATGTAAACATGGCTGCTCTGGTTACTGTAGTCTCTTGGATCCAAAGACATATCATAGAATACTCATGGACCATAGGGTCAAGCCCGTATAATGGAAGCCCACGACCCTTGGTCATGTCAACATATGCAAGTATGGTCACTTAAAATAAATTATATTTTCTTTTCCCAAATCACAATCTTTTAGCATTTAAAACAGTTATAGAATTATGCTTGAAAATCTAGGCTCATGACATGACAAAGATATGAATAAAAGGTTTAACAGTTTATATCAGAATAATCATGCTCAAAATGGTTTCTTTACCAGTTCCGTAAGTATATCACTTACCTCAACCACTTGGATGAATCTTCAGACATTCTAACTTCCTGCACTGCAAATCAACTCAATAATCAGACAAGACTCTAACTACAAACTTAAACTCACTTAGAGACCTAATACATACAACAAAAACCTTAAAACAGGTTTCCAAGATAGTTGGGATCAACCCTAAAGGATTAGGGATCAATCATGAACAATTAAGAACCAAAACAGATGGCTCGGATTGATCCTATGAAGTCTGGGATCAATCTTATTGGGTTGGGATCGATCCTGCCAGTGCCAAGATCGATCTTGGTGCGATTCCAGCACCAGTCTCGAGCCTCTTTCGAGTTCCTAACACACATCAAACAATCCTTGAACGTCTCTAGGGTTTGTACAACAATCAGAAACATCTCGGAATGATTTTAGGATTTTTAAAGTTGTGTTCTTGACATGAGATTATCAAGAGTTCACTTCGTTTTCTCAAACAAACATAAAATATCAAAATGTGTGCGCATTTGTGTTGATTTAAAATACCGTTTGAATGGCTTGAATCATTACAACGTCAACAAAACATAAAACCTTCATCTTAAAATCATTAAACAATGACCAAAGTAAAATATCATATTACCACTTTTGAAAATAATCATTTAAAACTCATACTTTCTTTGAAACAATTAATGTAATAATAAAACATAATCAAAACATCATTCATAATAAGAAAACACAATCAATGGTGTGATTAAACGTAAAAGATGATAGGAGTTCATAGGATTAAAGGTTAAGACAAGAATCATGGAAGAAGTAGATAGGTTAAACTATTACCTGATGAAGAAGGTTCAAGAATGGTTTGAGAATTGACAAAGAACGTCAATTCCGGCCTTGTTCCACGTTGCGGCTTCACTCTAGGGTTTTGGGGACAACATAATTTGTGCAAACGAGTTGTAAGAAGATTAAGAATGAATAAATATGACTTATGGTCAATTTTTTAGGGTTTTGGACATCCCAAATAGGGTTTATGATGAGTTAGGATCGATCTTGCAATAATAGGATTGATCTTGGGCAATTTGAGGTGGTAGGATCGATCCTGCATTGGGAAGGATCAATCCTCCCTCTTAAATAATAAAATAATAATTTTTGTTTAGAAATGATCAAAATATTAAACCAAACAACTTTTGTTCACGAACTATTTTTAGTTTTAAAATAATTTATACTTTAAAAATTAATTTAAATATCGGGATATTACATTATCCCCTTCTTATAAAAATTTCGTCCTCAAAATTTAGTACAACCAAAATTCCTTTAAAACAAGCTTAAATCCCGTGATTTTGAAAAAAATAGTAGTAAGATAGTGTATCAAATAAACAGCATAACATAAGCATACCACAGAATCATCCAACATAGCACATCAAGTGCACATCCAACCATAAGCATCATACTAAGAGTACCTACTGTAGGATCGTAAGTCATAATACAAACCGAATGTGATATGGCACATAGAAGTGCCTAATAGTAAAATGTCACACCATAAAGTAAATAGTCACAAAATCAAAATGGTCAGTCTCGAGAAGTCAAAATGCTCGGCTGTTGCGGCTCTCACGGAGCTCTCGACTCGTCGTCATTGCTTCTGAACCGCTCCTTCTTCAGTTTCTGCATGTTCTGCTGAATCTCTTCCAGGATTCCATGGTCTTTCATCATTCCCTCGGACATACTCTCGCGATCCCTCTTGTATGCCTCGGCTTGCTCCTTGAGATATTGGTCCTGCTCCTAAAGGAGTCCTGAAATCTTCTCCTGAAGTTTCTCGATCTTCTCCTATCTCGCCTCTAGGCAGTCTAACCTCCCACTGTCCTGTGTGGCGATAAGTTGCTCTAGGCGTGAACTCTAGTTGCCAGTTGGTCGTGAGGATGACAACTCACCCATCTTTGCAGCTGCTGGAATCCCCTCACTGACATCTAGGCCAATCTACTGCTGAGTATGTGCTAAGCTACTGAGGGTATTGGCCTTGTCAAATGGCCGCATGGGATCCATCATTGAATCATGGGGTCCTGGATGAACTCCGAACTCGGCTGCAAGACACGTAATCATCCCAGCATAAGCTAGTGCTGTGGATGGCGATATGGACCTATGTATCTCCACCATGGCCTCCACGGCTAATCTCCCAAAGTAAACCAGAACTCGGTGGCATAGAGCATATAGAAGACATGCTCGGGGATGGCTGATGGAACTGTACCGGTAGATCGGCCACCAGTTCTGCGTCAACATCCGACTCAACATCCGCTTATCCAAAGTGTAGTCCTTGAGAGGATAGGAAGCACTGCTCCACCCGTCGTGAGCACCATCTGAAAAACACAAGCACAAGTCCTGTGACGTCGGCACGCTACTAACCACATAGGGATGCAGAGAGCCTCCTACTCATGGCACTTTGCAGAAAGAGCTGATAACATCCGCGTTGATCTCTAGGTCCACACCTCGAAGGAAAGTCTTGAAGGAATTCTTCCGTTCCTCATACATATTGGCGTAGAACTCGCAAAGGATCTCAGGGTAACTCTTGACTGTGAATGCTGTTAAAGGTCTCCATTGTTGTGCATCAATGGCTCCAACTACCGCCGAACATACGTCAGTCATCCCCTCGTAGTCTATACCTCGTACCACCAGAATATTATGTTTACGATAGTCAGCATAGTTCTTTGCATGTCGGGTCCTCTAAACTTGATGCTGCTCTCAGGTGACAAAGGCATATCACCCACGGAGGTTGTGCCCTCTTCAGGTACGTTAGTACCTGAATAAATAGGAGAATAAATGCACGTTTTACTCGCAAGTGCACAAGATCAAAACGATAGTATAGACGGCAAATACGAGATCATTCCCACGAGGATTGGTAAAATATGTTTAAAAAGCAATTCCTAAAAAGATATCTTGAATGAGATGAGATAAAAATATTGAATTAAAATAATAAGAATAAAGGCTTGGCTCGATATCACCACGTAATCATACTCAAATAAGGTAAACAATATGCACAATGCTGTACAACCATATCACATGATACTCAATGTTTGCCAACCTAAGGGATGCATCTACTCCTTAGGCTATTGATCTTCCCTAAGCAACAAGTTAGGCATGGCATCTACTCTAACTCTTTCTTTCTCAAAGGGATTTAGCATGGCATCTACTAAGTTGTTCTTTCAAGAAAGCATAAACTATGGAGAGATCGACAACACATGGAACCTAGAGGCATGGCATCTACTCCGGTTTTCCATGTTGATTAATCCAAGAACCTGTGATGGGGTTTCTTTTGTTACTCTATTAGGCCCATGACTCGGCCATCCAAATTGACCTAAATAACATATCCATACCACAAGCCTATGATGATCAAACACATACATGTGAGGAATTCAAGAACCGGAAATAATCAAGTTAAGCATAAAATATGAATTGTAGCAAGACAAATTGAAACCTTAAAGAGACATGATTAGGGCTTCATCGAGCCCTAACTAAAGTATTAGCTACACATAATTTGGGATGAAAATCATCCCATAAGAAAATACAAAAGAAAAACTAAAGAAACAAAGAACTAAGAAAAACCTTCTTTGAAGCCTTTGATTCTTCCTCCTCAACCTTGTGTGTTTTGTTTGGAGGCTTAGGGAGTATTTTATAGGTTTAGGAACAACCTAGTCAATTTCGTGCACCCTAGAGTTCAAAATCGAGTTGGAGTAGGTTTAGGATCTTTCCAAATCGGGTTCTACCGACTTTACTGTTCAGCGCGCAATGATGGCTCGAGCTAAATAGAATATGGCTCGAGCCAAGTGATGGCTGGCTCGAGCGTAAACAGGCTTATATGGCTCGAGCTAAGTGATGGCTCTAGCAAATGCAGATATGGCTTAGCAAGTGATGGCTCTAGCCAAATGCAGATATGGCTCTAGCCAAGTGATGGCTCTAGCCAAATATGGATATGGTCTAGCCAATTCTTCAGCTTTTCTCCAACATCTCTTCTAAGCCCGAAACTTGATGGAATTGAATGCTTTTCTTCCAAAACCTACAAAAAGGGGAAAAACACAAAAACAACACAAAACATCATATTATAATGAAACTAAGAGATTAACATATGTGAATTAAGGGCTTGAATGTGTATATTTCAGCACATTATCACACCCCCAAACTTACTAGTTGCTAGTCCCTTGCAATACAAAACTGAAAATAAAAGACAACTACTCTACCTCCATTGTCGGTGGGAACGACTTGGCAGTTCAGCGTATGCAACAGCCTTTTAAACCCCTAGCATCCCTGTAGGACAAGTGAAGTCTCGGTGAGGGCTTTAACAGGAATGATACCCACAAACATTATGCATAACTCATGTTATCTCCAAGACTAAAGTATCACAAACAACCATGATTCTCATTCATTAGCAAGCTTAAAAGGATAAACTCCATCTTCAAAATGATTGGAATTTCAAAGTCTACCACTCACAAATGATAAGCTGAGTTTACAAGTTCAATTCAGTGTAAAGTGAACCAAACATATTATGAGCTTCAAATTAGATTCTGATGTGCAATGACTCAATATCTCCAAGTTGACTAGGGTCTTCATCGGATTGAACAACCATGGCATTCTCTTTTTATCTTTTTTTTTTTTTTTTTTTTTTTTTTAACCATCCAAAACTTCTCAATTTTGACGTGGAACATAATGGCTTAAGTGAGGCAAGGGTCCAGTTTACTCAGGTGAAAACTTGGGAAATATCTTTTTTTTTTTTTTTTTTTTTTTCTTAACCAATCCCAAATCCTCACCTTTTGACGTGAACATTTCAAATGCCTTTAGATGACGGCAAGAAAGTCCAGTTACATCAGTGAAAAACCTCTGAAATTGATCCTCTATTTTAACCAATCCAAAAATTCCTCACCTTTTGACGTGAACATTTCAAATGCATTAATGGAGGCAAGAAGGTCCAGTTACTCAGTGAAAACTTCGAAAATCGGTTTTTTTTTTTTTTTTTTATTATTATTTATTTTTTTTTATTTTATGCCAACGTATCCACCAACAAGTCCACCCAGCTTCACCCAAGACATTGAAGCATACACAATCAGGGTTCACATTCATACTCACAAATATGTGTTAAGCTGCTCGTAGCAATCGAATTGAAACAAGCTGAATGCTCAGATGTCAAAGGTAAGCAACAAGACCTGAACCCTAATCATATGATTTCATGTGCTTCAACATTCTAACGCTCCCAATGAAATCAACATTCCAGTTTCAGTCACCAAATTCTTAAGATAACAGAACTATGCATTTTTTTTTTCAAAAAAATATGAACAAATGCTGTGTGTGTTCTCCCATACCCCCAAATTGGATATTAACACATTGTCCTCAATGTGTCGGATAATGGAAAGATCTACCAGGAGTGAGAAACTGGTTGGACTAGGTATTGGCTCATGATACCCCAAACTTGAATGTAGCACACTTGTCCTGAAAAATAAACTGCCTAAACAAACAACAAGAAGGAAAACAACAAACATTGAAAACAAATAGAAACTAAAATTAATAATAAGAAAATATTGACCAAAATTAAATAAACAAACAAAATTTTTAAAGGATATGGCGTTTTAGTGCATGAAGTGGCCGCAGTACCACTGATTTCTTCTTGGGTTACCTCCCAAGTAGTGCTAAGTTTATTGTCTTCAGCCAGACTGTGTGACTCTCAAGTAATATGTTGGACAGATTGGAGGGTCACATCCTCATCTCTAAACTGAACGCCCATCTCGACATAAGGCTTCACCCGATGTCCATGCACCTTGAAAGTGTGATTCTTTTCTTTACAATAGGCCTCCAGAGCTCCATGAGGATAAACTTTTGTGACATCATAAGGACCATTCCACCGAGAATCAAGCTTGTTAGGAAAGAGTCTTAATTCTGAATTGTATATCAATACCTTTTGTCCCACATAAAACTCCTTCTTGACAAGCAGCTTATCAGGATATTTCTTGGTTTGTTCCTTGCATAGCTCAGTGTTTCCATATCCAACCTGCTTTAACTCCACATCTGGTGCCCTGTTAAAAGAAGGATCAAGAGTAGTGTTAGTAGGCACAAAAGTCTCAAAGGGAAGTGTGTACCTTCTTAGATGAGGTGCAGAAGCCTCAAGGGAGTGCGTAGCATCAATGATGTCGATAATACGTTCATGTTCTGGCTCAAATTCTTGCTTTGTGAGGCTATGGGTCATGGCAACCTCTAAGGGATCAATGATGTGTACTTGCAAAATTGATTTAGCAGTATTTTGTACCACACCAATATTAAAACACGCATGATTATCTTGTGGTAACTGCATTGCATCAAACACTTTGAACTCAACCTTTTCCCCATTTACTTCCATGCTTATAATACCCTTTTTAACACATATGTTAGTATCAACAGTGATCATAAAGGATCTTCCTAAAATAATGGGTAAGGATGATGGCATGGGTGCTTCTTCCATATCTAGGACAACAAAATCAACAGGCACAATAAATTTATCTACCTTGACCAAGACATTTTCCAAAATACCTCTCGGTCGTTTGATGCTTCTGTCGGCCAATTGCAATGT
>FXXK01001882.1:37295-55065 GCA_900184695.1 Betula pendula
AAGAAGAGATAATTCTTTTGTTTTTTTTTTTTTAGATGAAATTAACAACAATAAAAAGTAAAAGAAAAACTTTTTAAAAACACAATTTAACACAATCCCCGGCAACGGCGCCAAAACTTGTTGTACAAATATCCACCTAAATAAATAGGCGAATAAATGCACGTTTTACTCGCAAGTGCACAGATCAAAACGATAGTATAGACGGCAATACGAGATCATCCCCACGAGGATTGGTAAACTATGTTTAAAAAGAAATTCCTAAGAAGATATTGTGAATGGAACGATATTAAAGATTGAATTAAAATAATAAGATAAAAGGCTAGGGCTTCGATTCCACCACTAATCATACTCAAATAAGGTAAACAATATGCACAATGCTACAACCATATCATGGTACTCAATGTTTGCCAACCTAAGGGCATGGCATCTACTCCTTAGGCTATTGATCTCCTAAGCAACGAGTAGGCATGCATCTATCTCATTCTCTTTCTCAAGGATTTAGCATGGCATCTACTAAGTTGTTCTTCAAGAAAGCATAAAACTATGGAGATCGACAAACCACATGGAGCCTAGAGCATGGTAATCTACTCCGGTTTTTCCATGTTGATTAATCCAAGAACCTGTGATGGGGTTCTTTTGTTACTCTATTAGGCCCAGGACTCGGCCATCCAAATTGACCTAAATAACATATCCATACCACAAGCATATATCAAACACATACATGTGAGGAATTCAAGAAAACGAAAATAATCAAGTTAAGCATCAAAATATGATGTACAAGACAAATTGAAACCTTAAAGAGACATGATTAGGGCTTCAATCGAGCCCTAACTAAAGTATTAGCTACACATAATTTGGATGAAAATCATCCCCATAAGAAAATAACAAGAAAAACTAAAAAGAACAAAGAACTAAGAAAAACCCTTCTTTGAAGCCTTTGATTCTTCTCCTCAACCTTGTGTGTTTGTTTTGGAGGACTTAGGGGAGTATTTATAGAGTTTAGGAACAACCCTAGTCAATTTCGTGCACCCTAGGAAGTCCAAAATCGAGTTGGAGTAGGTTTAGGATCTTTCCAAATCGGGTTCTACCGACTTTACTGTTCAGCGCGCAAGATGGCTCGAGCTAAATAGGAAAGGCTCGAGCCAAGTGATGGCTTCGAGCTAAACAGGGATATGGCTCGAGCTAAGTGATGGCTCTAGCCAAATGCAGATATGGCTCTAGCCAAGTGATGGCTCTAGCCAAATATGGATATGGCTCTAGCCAAATTCTTCAGCTTTTCTCCAACATCTCTTCTAAGCCCGAAACTTGATGGAATTGAATGCTTTTCTTCCAAAACCTACAAAATAAGGGAAAAACACAAAAACAACACAAAACATCATATTATAATGAAACTAAGAGATTAACATATGTGAATTAAGGGGCTTGAATGTGTAACATTCAGCACTTATCAGTCGGGTCCTCTAAACTTGATGCTGCTCTCAGGTGACAAAGGCATATCACCCACGGAGGTTGTGCCCTCTTCAGGTATCTCGGGTGGTGTCGCTTCTCTCCTAGTTCGCTTGAATCTTCAATTGCTTGTACTTCTTAGCCATCCGTTTGCAGTAACACATCACGTTAGTCTCATGAACGCTTTTACCAATCCTATCACTCACACGATGCCTGACTGTAGGCCTATACTTAGCCTGCACTTCAACTAGCAAACTCACTCTAACACTCATTGACATCAACCAAAATCACTACCCATGTTCAAATCACTTCTAGGGTTTCAAAGCCAAATGCCTTGAGACCATTTACCATTACTACTGGAAAGTCTTAATAACACACATTAAAGAAGTGTGATACCAACTATAGAGCCATGGTACCAAGACCATTGCTTTGATTCGAACTAACTGTAACAAAAGTAGTCATGAAGAGTTATGGTGCCAAGACTATTGCTCTAACATTGAAAAGCTATGGTGTTAAGACCATGCTCTCACACTAACTGTAGAGTCATGGTACCAAGATCATACTCCGATGTCGATTGTAGAGTCATGGTGCCAACTCTATCAGGACAACCTAAAGAGCTATAGTACCAAGACCATGCTTTGATACCAACTGTAACTCCTCAAAACTTAATACAAATAAATTAATACAAAATACTGACTTATTTGAAACTTTCGAGCGCCTCCCAAAAATTACTTGCTTTCGTAAATAAATCCAAAGGGATCTAAACATCTATTAGAGTGAAATAGATGCGGAACCTATACATCTATCAGAGTGAATAAATGTAGAATTTGAAATGATTACAATGCTTTGATCTCTATACAATTTAGCTATTACAAAACTCACAAAAACAACAACTTACAACACAATAAGGACAAGCTACAACTCCCTGATGACCTCGCTCGCCTGATGAACGACTCTAGCTTGCCAACTCTGTTAAGAACCTGCTAAAATTGGACTAATAAAAATTGTCCAACAGGAGGAAAGGAGAAACAAAAAATGGGTATGTCCACGACTTAGAAAGTAAGATATCTCAGAACCGAGCTCATAACTATGAGCCTAACATTTTAATGCAGATGAACAATATAAACATTTCATCGTTCACAATACTTTCACAATTATGCTATCTCTACCATTATGCCATCAAAAGAGATAGTTTAGTGTAAGAGAAATATATAGCATAATCTTAGTAACAACAGTTTTCCACCATATAAAACATAAAACATATGATCTCATATGATATCAATTCTACATATAATATACATAATTGTCATAGCTTTCCTCCATATGGTCTATTTAGGCCCTTATCCCTCCCCGCTCGGGTTTGCGCGTTTTCGTAAGAATATCTGGTACAACCCGGTGTCATGGAACTACACAACATACCATCTAATACTAGTAGTCTGACCGAGTTCGACTGGGTAGCCCACACTACTAGCATAGCCGTCGTAGTAACCACCATGTAAACATGGTTGCGCTGGTTACGCTAGTCTATTGGATCTAAGACATATCATAGAATACTCATGGACCATAGGGTCAAGCTTGTATAATGAAAGCCCACGACCTTGTGGTCATGTCAACATATGCAAGTATGGCCAATTAAAATAAATTATGTTTTCTTTTCCCAAATCACAATCTTTTAGCATTTGAAGAGTTATAGAATTATATTTGAAAATCTAGGCTCATGATGAAGATATGAATAAAAGGTTTAACAGTTTATATCAAAATTATAATGCTCAAAATGGTTTCTTTCCTAGTTCCATAAGCATATCACTTACCTCGACCATTCGGATGAATCCTCGGACATTCGAACTTCTTGCACTGCAAATCAACTCAATAATCAAACAAGACTCTAACTACAAACCTAAACTCACTTAGAGACCTAATACACACAACAGAAACCTTAAAATAGGTTTCCAAGATAGTTGGGATCAACCCTAAAGGATTAGGGATCAATCCGGACTATCTGGAATCAATCATGAACAATTAAAAACTACAACAGAAGGCTGAGATCGATCTTGTGAAGTCTAGGATCGATCCTGTAGAGTTAGGATTGATCCTCCAGGGTTAGGATTGATCCTACCTTGCTGGGATCAACCCTGGTGTGTTTCCAACACCAGTCTTAAGCCATTTTTGAGTTCCTAACACACATCAAAAAATTGTTGAACGTCTCTAGGGTTTGTACAACACCCAGAAACATCTCGAAATGATTTTAAGATTTTAAAGTTGTGCTCTTGACATGAGATTCTCAAGAGCTCACTTTGTTTTCCCAAATAAACATAAAATATCAAAGTGTGTGCGTTTGTGTTGGTTTAAAATACTGTTGAATGGATAAAATCATTACATCATCAACAAAACATAAAACCTTTGTCTTAAAATCATTAAACAATGACCAAAGTAAAATATCATATTACCACTTTTGAAAATAATCATTTAAAACTCATACTTTCTTTGAAACAATTAATCTAGTAATAAAACATAATCAAAACATCATTCATAATAAGAAAATATAATCAAATATGTGATTAAACGTAAAAGATAATAGGAGTTCATAGGATGAAAGGTTAAGACAAGAATCATGGAAGAAGTAGATAGGTTAAACAATTACTTGGTGAAGAAGGTTCAAGAATGGTTTGAGAATTGACAAAGAACGTCAATTCCGGGCTTCTTCCACGTTGTGGCTTCACTCTAGGGTTTTGGGGACAAGAGAATTCATGCAAATGGGTTGTAAGAAAGTTAAGAATGAATAAATATGGCTTATGGTCGATTTTCAAGGGTTTTGCACGCTCCAAATAGGGTTTCTGACGAGTTAGGATTGATCCTGCAATAATAGGATTGATTCTGCAATAATAGGATCGATCTTGGGCAATCTGAGGTGGCAAGATCGATCCTCCCTCTTAAATAATAAAATAATAATAATATTTTTTTTTTTAGAAATGATCAAAATATTAAACCAAATAACTTTTGTTCACGAACTATTTTTAGTTTTAAAAGAATTTATACTTTAAAAATTAATTTAAATATCGGGATATTACACCCTGTCACCTACATATTGGATAAAACACTACCTTGTCGATCATGTCTTCCTCAAAACTCTCCCACCCGATGCCCGATAAAAAGAAGAACCTTTTTCTCCATTCCCTCCAGCTCGCTTGTGTTTTAGTCACCTCCACTAGGGACCTCTCTTTGTTCCGAGATTGAAACGCCCGTACACCTTCCCTGTACCTTTGCGGATAATACATGTACAGAAACTCGTCAGCCGTTAGTTGCGACCGCCCCTCTATCTTAAATAGCTCCGGCCACATCACGGCTGCCGCGAACAGAACCATGTATCCCAACGGCGTCAGTTGCGCAGGGACCACACTTAGCTGGTGTAGCACCTCCCGTACGATTCTCAAAAAGGGGAGGCACAACCCAGCCCACAGTTAGTCCTCCCGCGATTTCCCCGTCGCCGGTCTCACTTTTTAGATTCTCAATCTCGTGCGGTGGCCACAAAATCACATCACCTAGAATTCCATACTCACCTCACAGCCATTCCATACTCTCTGATAAGTCCACTGCCTTCCCTGCCGCTTTCCCGATCCTCATAAAAGCCATATGTAACCCATATAAACAGCGTTGCTGCTCCCCTTTACCCGGTGAATCCCACCTTCGTGCACTTACCACCACCGTTCACCTGAGTTCACACTTTCTTTCCAACCAGCAAACTCACAGTAAAGATAGCCTCATCTCCTCGTACCCTCCGATATATGTAACGACAAAACGTTTCAGCTAACCTCCACTCTAGCATTTAATGTTCGTTTTGTGCACTACCACTGACACTACACTTGTGAACTCACGTACAGCTTATACCTCTCCATGTGTCCTCGCCCAACCGCAAGTCCAAATGGAAAATCGTTCTCCAAAAGAAAGTTGCAGACTCATGTAAGGCTTAGAAAGTATCTCAAAGGCCCCGACACCACACAAGATCAATGTCCTCCAAAGAAGCCCTAGTGAAGCAAGTACATCTCATATAATTCTCATGGATAAATCTCCTAATTATCCAAGGGAATTAGGGGACTCCTATTGGGCCTTGGAGGTTCCATAAAGACAAGAAATAGTTAACAGCCTGCGAGCTCAACGGGCCCGGACACCGCCGACTGTAGAAATTTCAATTGATAAATCTCCTAATTGTCCAAGGGAATTGGGGGACTCCTGTAGGGCTTAGGAAGTTCCATAAAGACCCACGGCCCTAGAAAAATAGCCAACAATTCGCAAGCCCAATAGGCCTCAGACCCCGCCGGCTACAAAAATTCTCATGGATAAATCTCCTAATTATCCAAATGAATTAGGGAACTCTTGTAGGGCGTAGGAAATAGCCAAAGTAGCACATTGCCCAAAGGAACCCCCAAAGGCTCCCAAAGCCTAGTAAGGCCCCCGCCTCGATACCTTGTGGCTTAAACCTGAGCCCGCCAACCCACTTCGCCAAGCCCACCAATCGGAATTGTCAGGCCCACCGGTC
Source organism: Betula pendula (assembly GCA_900184695.1). Taxonomy (NCBI): domain Eukaryota; kingdom Viridiplantae; phylum Streptophyta; class Magnoliopsida; order Fagales; family Betulaceae; genus Betula; species Betula pendula. Next base: position 43,276 of record FXXK01001882.1, read on the forward strand.
GATTCAAGTCGAGCACACCCTTGGAGAGTAGTTCCGCCCGCAAAGTATTCCTTTACTCCTAACAACCAGGAGAGAGAGAAGGTCACACTGGACGCATGAGGACACGGAAGGTACTAGAACATCTCCTCCTATAAATGCCAAGGTACCTCTTTGTATTTTTTAACCTAATTCTGCCTCATTTTCCTCTGGACACCCCACTGATAAAAGAGTTGGAGTGACCTCACTGGCAAGACACCAGTGAAGTCATTACTGACTGTACCTTCTTCTTGTACGCAGGCTCAAAGGCTCGTATTTAGTATATTGGACAGGGGTCACCGTAGACCACTACATCTACACATCACATTCATCATTTGGATTTACTCAAAATGATGCAAATGTTGATTATTAGAGCTAAAAAGAATGTGAAGGCATCAACAAAACAGTGAAACACCTATACAAACCATTAAGATAACATCTTTTCATATAATTACAAGCAGTACGTACACACACAGATGTGCTTTTCTTACCACACTAACAACAGTTTCTTTTTACTTAAATAGACCTCAATGACTAAACCTTAATCCTAACTTTAATTTGACTGATTTTGGGCCAAGTCCAATATTGAATTACAAAATAACATCTTAACTCTTACAAAATAAACTAAAAGTAAATACTACAATCCAATTAACTAATAAAATCTAGATAAAATTATAAGCTCAATTAATTAGGATACAATAATCTTCTGTCTCAGCTGCATTAGTGGACTAGCTAAACTATCTACCGTCATCATCCAGTGGTTTCAATAGATGGTTTCTTATGCTATCATACCCAGCAGTTGTGTTCGTAGAAGAACAGCTAGTGCCAACATCAATGCTAAAAGAGTGTGCAGGTTCAGTGAGCAAGTACTCAGTCTCTTCTGTATAGAGATCAGCCTTTCCGCGTGGATGTTTTTTCATAAATTATCAAACCCTCCAGCTCCACCTGCCCACTTCTTTCATAGAGGGCCTCTCCTGCGCACTTACACTTAAGCACATTTTACAAGATTAGCCACTTCCTTTAGTTCCCCAATATTACCTCATTTATAATGTGATTGTCAAGAATTTGCAGTAGGCAATCCTCTTTCACTGTAGAAACAAATGACATAGAAGCTTCTATCACTTCCTGTCTCATCGGAAAAACTACCTTTTTTACCTGTCAATAGCTCTGCCAAAACAACACCAAAGCTAATAGACATCACTTTTTTCTGTTAGTGGCCAGTATGAAAATATTCTGGGTCCAAGTACCCGAAAGTTCCCTGCACCAAAGTGGTTACTTTTGTTTGATCAAGAGAAATCTGCCTTGAAGCTCCAAAGTCAGCCACTTTTGCAGTGAGGTTATCATCTTAAAAGTATAATTTGCTGTTTTTACATCTCTATGAATAATTGGCCATAGAGGCTTCAGAGTGTAAGTATGCAAGCGCTCCTGCAGTTTCCTACTGCTATCTTTAGACGATTTCCCATGAAAGTGAGGATGAGTGACTTTTATCATGAATGTGGTAAAAAAGGGTCCGTTTGTGATGAATTCATAAACTAATAAGGGCACTTCTGTTTCAAGACAACAACCTAATAGCTTAACTACATTCCTATGGTTGATTTGGGTCAGTAAAAAACACCTCGTTTATGAATTTCTAGTTTGGCTAGGGATCAAAACCTTTGGACTTCTTAATAGCAACCACTTTGTTACCGGTAATACTCCTTTGTAAACAGTTCCATTGCCACCTTGGCCAAGAATCCTACTCTCTCGTCGTAGTTTGTTAGTGGCCCTTTTAAGCTCTTCTATGCTAAAGATTTTTGTTTGGCTCTACAGAGCCTGTGTAAATTCGAGAGTTGTTGTTGTAACATTAAGCCACCATTTTGTTGGAATAATTTTTCCTTGAGCTTGATGAGATTTCTTCTTTTCAATCCCCAATATATCAACAAACCTCCCACGAACAATACTGAGAGGGCCTATGCTAATACCTACAAGCGTTAAAACAAGCATTTGGACCGAAATCAATACCTGGTCTTTGTTTACCCAACAAAAATTTAACAACGTTGAGTAATGCCTATATACTACATTTTTATTACATACACTATTCTACAATGATAACGTGGCAGTTTCAACCAACTTTTAAAATTTTTAACCAATTACAGATCGAATGGTTTTAGTTACGCTGTCACGTTAGCATTGTAATATAATTGCATGATAAAAAATATAGTTTATAGCATTACTCTTAAACATTTTCTCAATTAAGATGAACCATCACATTATTAGTGAATTTTTTTTTTTTTTTACAAAAACAGTGAAATGTCAACTATAGCCTTAAAATATTATACAAAAGCAAAAAAATTAGCTGAAAAAAAAAAAAGAAAAGAAAAGAGAAACTTGAAACTTAAGGCGTAGGGGTGGGTCAATTTTGGAGCGAATTTAAGCATTAGAATTTCAGGAGAAAAAAAAAAAAAAAGAAGGGGGATTTCAGCCGTCGAAGACCCGTTTTACTGTAGCTTCGACTAGATCGATCAGGATGCATCGTACAAAAACTCTCGAGTCTTTTTTTTTTGGTTATAAGTATACAAAAACTCGAGAGTTGGTCGAAGATCGTCGACTGAAAAAGTTCCAGGGTACTCACAAAAATAAAAAAAAGTTCCAAGGTGGTTGATAGGTCAATCGGCACCAGTTTGACCGATGTGGCGTACAACTTGATGGGCTAGATTTTTCATGTGAATTTCGTTGTGTTTTGTTTGTTTCTAAAGGTAGTTTCGTAATGTTTTGTATTAGGCTTAGGTTTTTAATAAATTGTTTGCGAATAAAATTTATTTTCTTTAGAGAGTTTCTCCATATTTAAGTGGATTGTAAGATCTAAGAAAAAAAAAAAAAGTGGATATTCTAATTGGGAATTGCCTCTATACTTTTTCTGTTTTTTCTACCATTTTTTTTAACTTTTAAAAATTAAATTTAGATATGTGGGTCTTATGTGGGACTACACATGAAACTAATAGAATAATAATAATTTTGAAAAGTTGGAGAATGAAAAAAGGACCAAAAAAGAAATAAATTATTTTTCCTTTTTGAAAACGTCTTTCGGGGTGGTCCTATTCTGAAGAGGGATGGACCGCAACTGAAGGTGAATACGTACAATTTAAGAAATTGCTATACATCTTCTCTTTATTTTTTTTTTCATATTCTCATTTTTAAAAATTACTATCGAATCTATGGGTCACATATAGCCACACATGAAAATGGCTTTTTTAAAACTTTTTTTCTTTAATAATTTATATATACTGGATATTTTCAAATGGCTTTGATTAGAAACTCGATTGAAAATGTAAGCGGAAGAAATTAACGAGTGAAATGATAAAACCTAAGATTTATACTAAAATTGAGCGACTGTTTAAAAAGAGGATCAAATGTTAAGGTAGAATAATGCATTTTCTCGTGTTAAAAGATACGTGGAATGTTGGATAATGTTTGTGGGTGGTGTTGTTTTTGTTAGTTAAAAAAAAATCTTTTTGATGTGATATAAAGTGAAAAGACTTTTCAATATTTTGTAAATTTTAAGTTGTTTATTAATTTTAATTTTGAGAATAGAAAAAAAATTTTAAAAAAAAAATTGACCCAAACAAAGCCACAAATTTTATATATAAGAATGATATAATGATGTTGAACCATGTTTTGAATTAACTTTCCTTTGTCAAAACCTTAATTTTCCTTTGTTAATTGAGAAGAAGCCAGGAATATTATTCATTTTATCCTTACCTTTTATTTATTTATTTACTTCAAAACATGGCCCAAATTGACATTTGTAATTTTGATTTTTAAATAGAACTTTTTATTCTTTTTGTGCATAAAGTGAAGGAAGCCTTGTTAAATCGAGTAATTATATAAGTCATTAGCTCTCATGCTTTTTTGTGTCCACTTAAAATTGATATAGCTTTTAAAATTACTATTATATAAAATTTAATAATAATCTATATCACCAAATCTAATAATAATTTTAAAAAGTTATATCAATTTTGAATGAACATAAAAAAAAAATATAAGTGACAGATATTTTACTCTATTAAATCGAACTAAAGGCCATGGCCAGAATTATGTTTTAGGAAATTCAGAAAGGGGCAAAATAATGGGATGAACTATTTTTGGATATCGAGAGAGAAAAATTTAGTACAAATTGTGTTGTTTGTAACATGTTTTTTATTTGTTTTCTAAAAATTAAAAAAGAAAAAGAAAAAGAACTACTCTAAAAAAATTATAATACGATTCTTATATACAGCTTTACCCAGTGCAATAGCGATCGTAACTAGAAGTAGAACGGCATCCATCTGCTTCGCATCATCTTCGTACCCCGGGGGACAAAAACATTTGAAACTCCCTATATTGTTGATGCATTGTTTTCCATTGTTACAGCGGGGGTTTGAAATGTCTTCGCACTCATTAATATCTGAAACACAGTACAGTAGCAATACAATTCCAAACTTGTAATATATATGAATAAAAAAATAAAAAAACTTTGTAATATATATTAGTAATTATATATGTTAATTTATGTATATTTTGTGTCCATTAAAATTGACATAATTTTTAAAATAATAATTAAATTTTGATATATTATTATTAACTTTTGATAATAATAATTTTAAAAATTACATTAATTTTAATAGAACAAAATAAACATAAAATTAAAATCTATCATAATGCTATGCTCGTGCAAATAAAAATCCTGCCCAGTGGGCTCGGCGTAAAGGAAAAAAGAAAGAAACAAGGCTTAGGAACGAGATGATAATATATGATTTACCTTGGCAAGGATGAAAAGAGGTACGGGTTCCCTTGATAACCTGAGAGGCATTTGCAACGATACCCAGGACCGTTGGTGGAATTGTAACATTCGCTATTCTCTGCCTTACATGCATGGCTTTGTCAAATTTTTTCTGAGCATCTGGGCATGTCTCATTCCCAACTGCCCAATCAAGCACCAAAGGAACAGTACTCACTCTGTTCGCTAAATTTGCAAGATCCAAGGAAGAAAAGTTGTATGCTTCTTCTTCCACTAAGAAAGCGAAACTACATGGATTGAATTTATTTACGCTGGAGTGGCCGTTGTAGCTGTCGAGACTCACTATATATTCCTTCATTCCTTGTGGGATAGAAGTTTGGCAACAGCCAATGCCAGAGCAAGACCCGTTAACCACTATGTCAATGTTGTCACAGACTGATATGCATCCAGTCCAGAAATGCTCCCCTTCCACCGTACCATTAAGCATCGCATAAGTGTCGCAACCGACTGCAATGAACTTGTTCCTCGTATATGAGAGGTAAAAGTTTGGCAAGCCGAGCGAGTAAATTTCGGAATCGACAGATGACCCCGACACGTCGTAGCAATCAGTGGCTGTGAAGTTTGACATTATTATCAGTTCACCATCCAATGATATGTTTTGGATCTCCATATTACCGTCGCCCAGAAATGGTGTTGGATTCTCGAACGAGTAGTTGCAAGTGATGAGAAAAGATGGATCGAGGTAACAGCCCTCGCTTGTTCCAAATGGGTAGGGGATATCAAGCGATCCACATTTACTGATGCAGCTTGAATTCGGCTCTGATGCTGCAAATGCTGCTAAAATTATGGCCCCAAGTAGCAGTTGTTGTTGCAAAAGTATTCCACGCAAACCCATCACTTAATTGCCTTCTTCTCTGTGTTTCTACTGTTTTTGTAAAATTTCTTTGTGCCCTGACAACCTTGAATGGCCTCCTCTTTATAGAAGGCGAGTATCACTGTAGCGTCCACTTGATAGTTTGATGTAATGTGTGACATATCATTGGTGACGTACTGATTTTCCTGAAACCACTACGAGGGTAGGGCAAATGTGTAATTAATATTAACTATTTTCCGTTTATTTGTTTCTCTTGCCAAGTATTTTTATTTATTTCTTAGATTAAGTGCTGCCAAAACCTGGTCTTAATATTCTTTGTTAATATTCCGTAGAGGAATTAATATATATGGAAATTCCCATTTTGTCAAGATATATATTGTTTACACTCGTTGATATATTAGTAAGTATATATGAAAATCACATCATGAACCGATTAATGGCCACTAGGGCTGTAAACGAGCCGAGCTCGGGGTGAGTACCCCTGTGCGAGCTCGCGCTCATTTCAACATTTCACGATCTCGAGCTAGGCTCGAGCTCGTGACGAGCAGGAAAAGCTGAGCTCGGCTCGGCCTCCGCCCAACAGGAAAAGCCACCACCCCCAACTCACCCCACCCCCTCATCCCACACCCACCCCCAAAAAGTTACCCTAAAAATTATTGTCAATACAGACAAAAACAAATTAAGTCCTTGTGTGAGCTCGGGCTACGTATAGTCTTGAAGAAATTACAGAAGAACAGTAAAACGTTGACACATAACTTATACGAAGAACACTACTGGAGCTACCAGCAGAATCAGGCTACGCAATTTAATCATAGTGAGTAAGGATGTGGTGTCTTCTAAGAAAAGAAAGAGTAGATTAAAAAGTGAAAGAGAAAACGCAACGAAGGGGTGGCATACATATAAGAGGCCTTGTAGTGTAATGCCCTATTGTATTTTTTGTAGAATATATGGTGTATGGTATATATTTTTTAATTTTACAAGATATTAGGTCTCAAGCTCATATGTTGGGTGCGATCATGAGGATAATTTTGGTATGGAAAGTCATATAAAAAGGTAGGGGGAGGGACTTTTGACGCGTATATTATCAATTGGTTATTGTCTATGTGGTATTTGGTTGAAAGTTTGAAAAACCCCCAAAACTTAAAGTTTACATTTGACAATGTGGGTGGTAGTTTGCAGAGGGTTGGTTAGTACGTATGAGTTCGGAACCTATCAAATTCAATTATTCGTATTTCTAGACTTGGAAAACACTTTCATAATATCCGGCTTACCCCTTTGTGATCTCTTACTCCATTTACTATATTTTAATTAAGGATTAAATATAATCTATGTAACAATTCCTGTGTGTTTGACTTTACTTTATTTCACTACATAAATGATTTCATATTGTTAAAAATTCTAATCACCTACATCCAGACTCCCTAACTTAGAACACCAGATATACTTAGACATTTTTTTAATTCTCCAACTGTATTGACAAACAGTCATGTCTATCTACATAAATTGTTTATATACAAAACAGCGAACAGTATGGAGATAAGGATTTGAGAGAGATAAAAAAGTGGAGGGAGAAATTTCGAGATCAGTAATCTCATATATTCGCATGTTATAAGGAATTAGATAGATATAGGTTCCTTCGGAAGAATATTTGGTTGACCCATATTGAACTATTCGCTTCTGGTAAATGTCGTTACGTGAAATTTACTAGATAAGATGAATTTATGTACGATCCTAGTATTCCGTTAGATCATATATCTCTCCTTACTTGTTTTCTTCAAAATGTTAGAAGCCAGATTGATATAGGGTCACGTATAGATACCTAATTAGATCTAAGAAAGTATTGAAGTTGACTTTCCCATCGGTAATCTAAGTTAGGAAAATTCACCACCAGTAAACTTATAAAAGTATCCGTCGATTGTGGACAGATGTGCGTATACAAGGCCTTCTAAAATGTACTCAGCAAATTCTAGTTTTCACTTCACATACCAACTAAGAGTCTTTTCTTGTAAGTGTAGGAGAAAAAAACTGTTTCCGAAACAGTATCATGCTCAACCAGACTGTTCCTATCACCGTGGTGTTCTCATAAACTTAATACGAAATACCAAGGGGAACTAAAAGGTTGTTCCCTTGGTCAATCGTGCGGTGGTCAGGCTTGTCATTTTCATGGCAGCTTGGAACCTCAAATCGTGATTGCGTCAATAAACATAAATCTTTCTTCTTTTGGGGTCTGTCTGTTTCTGGTATGCTTTTATCTCCTACAGTGTCTAAATGGCTATCTCCATATTCCTTTCGCATTAGGCTATTTATTAAAATGATTTATAATTAAAATATGTGATCTTTATACCCTTGTGTAAGAACGGGTGCGTGCGTATGACACCATATAAACATTCCTCCATCCAGTGTTTAATCCAATGTAACGGTATATTTATAATTATAATAACTAAAGTAATGTTTATTAATTTAATATGTTAAATTTAGTTATTTTACTCTTACTTCTCTACAATATACTTTAAAACTACAATATTGTACCTTTAATCCCATAAAATGATTGTTATACATTTATATGTTGTGGGTCATAAGTGGTACGCGCAACTAAAATTGAATGATAGATGTCTCTGTATAAGACATATTGTTGCAACACCATTTTTGATATTTGAACTTGGTATGAGTATAATATGAGTAGTTTTGGTTCTACCATAATATTGAGAAGAGATAATTTAAAATTAACAATCATTTATTAGTGGTGAAATCTGACTTCAACTCAGTAGTTCTAATTATCCAAACTCATTAGTTTGCTATTTGTCTTAGTTTTATATGTACATTTCATACATTACCCATAAATTACTATATTCAATTACCGTTTGTGTCATTTATCTATTATCAAAAGTCTCGCATTACCAAATAATACAATAAAAATAAAGGAGGGATAAATATATAAGTATCTAGGAGATGGTACCATGTAAACCTTTTTTTATTTCCATAATTATGTTTATAAAATTTAGTTTATGAACTAATAATCTTAATTTATAATAACCTCCATTCAAGTTTAAATAATTTTCAAATGTTAGCTCTCTTTGTACTGTTTAATGACAAATATGCGTCTTCTTCTTAACGATGTAGATATGATGTGAAGAGGCCACATTTAGTGTCTGAGAGGTACCGTTATATGGAGATAGTCATTATACATATAAATTATCTTTGGATCTCTCTCTTGGATAGGTGCAAAGGGATTTTTGAGTCTATTAAAGTTCTCCTTCATTTAATGCAATTATTCCCTCAGAATATTAGTTTCAAGACACATTTTGCTGGGTTGTGATTTTTTGCCAAGGACATTTAGGAGATCTTCTCGCACGCCTTTATAAGGCTGTTTTTGAGGTGCGCCAGCCATATTTTATAGTAGTGTGGATTAGAGGTTAGCTCTATTAGACCTCACATACAGATGTATTTACTAACCTTCCATCTCCCTAAGTATGGCTGAGGGTTTTAAATTTTCACATAATGAATTTATCGAGTCAGCTATACTCTTCCCCATTGTATGCATTGATATTAGATCATTCGTTAAGATAATCTGTATGGCAACCTAATAGAGAAAATGATCTAGCTTTGGCATTATGACTTGAACATTATAATACGCTCCATAATAGAAAGGCTGGGCCATGTTTTAATTTCCTTTCATACCCAAGTTCTATAATGGTTTAGGTAATCTTTGAAGCCTTTTACTTGAGTTAATTTCATCTTCTCATCCCTATAAGCTCTCTCCATATGAAAGTGTAGATGGTGTTCATTTAATACTGTTATACATAACGACAATATTGCCATTTTGAATTTATAAAAAAGAGCCAACTCTAAGAGTGCTATTTTTAGATGTAATGCAATTAATTATATACAATATTTATAGGGACGGCTGGAATTTAATCAAAATAAATTAACGGTAATTAATAAATAATAACTAAATAATAACGAAATTTATAATTTATAATTTTTTTAAAAATTATTATTAATAATTAGAGTAATTCAGTAATTATATATCAATATATCAACAAGTCAATCCCTATGTGTACCTTATGTTGTGTCAAAGTGTCCAACTAAAATTGATGTGTCTTTTAAAAATCACCATTTTGATCTATTATTACTTTTGATCCAATGGTAATTTTAAAAGATACATCAATTTTAGTTGATATTACACATTATTACATTAATATGCTAGTATCTATGATTTCTACATACTTAAATTTTAATCATTGATTCATTGTATTAACATGAATTCATATATTTATATGACATTATGTGCCTTATAATTTATAATTGTATGACTAATATCTTAATTTGTAATTATATATCTATGATTATGAATTATATCATATGAATGTGAGATTGTCTATATTATGATGGATAATTAATATTATGGATTATATTTATCTTAAATATCTAATATAATACTTATATATTTAATAGTTTGTATCATATGATCACACCATCTAAGTATATTCAATATGATCTAAGTTCTAACAATTAAATTGATATTAGGATCATCTTAGATCATATGGCATAATGTCACATTATTATATACTCATATGATCCTATATAATCTATTAATGATCATACTTATATAGTTATAACTTATATCATATGATCATGTATTAGTGATCTAAATCTTAATCCTAATACATATGATTATTAAGCAACTCGCATAAATTTTAATGATAATACTTCATTTTTTATTATAAGAAACAAATTGTTGGTTCTAAATTTCTAATGCTAATAACTTAATTTGGGATTATACGAATCATATTAATATATTATCATTGTATAATTGTATTTGAATATGTATGAATAATATTCTTCAGTATCGACTACACATATAATAACATACATTTGTTAAGATACTTATAATTTATAAATTAAAACATTTTATGTATTACTAGTCCATTGTTCAATTAAGTTCTTTAATTGAAAATGGACAATGTCACATTAACTCATTCCTTTTTAGTTTTTACAATTGGACAATGTGCTTCCATGTCAATGGAGTGTGCCACCTCGAAGTGATTGATTTAAAGAAAGGAAAAGGGAGTTTTACACACTAATGTCGCACAACAAAAATTATTGTATACACTTTAAATTTATAACACACCCACATATATATAATAACACTTTATTAGCAATTTAGTATGAACATAATATATATTGATTATTGTTACTTAATAAGTAATATAATATATAAGCTATTCTCTCTCTCTCTCTCTCTCTCTCTCTATATATATATATATATGAGTTGAGCTAATAATCGAGCCGAGCCTTATACGAGCATGTTCACGAACGTTAATCGAGCCGAGCCGAGTTTTATACGAGTTTGTATCGTTTAATAATCGAGCCTATTTTTATGTTTGCGAACGGCCCGTTTAATAATCGAGTCGAGTTCGAGTCGAGCTTAACCGAGCCGAACCCGAGCGAGCTCGCGAGTAGCTTTGTTAATTTACAGCCCTAATGGCCACACAATGACCGAGACTATATAGCCACCCAACATGCAGGATACATGGTCGATAAATATAGAGACATGCATGAAAAAATGAAACTACAGTGATGGACAAAAGAAAAAAAAACACTAGACTTGGAAAACTTTGGATTCCTGTAACTTAATAAATGTAGAAATAGACTTGTCCAATCCAATGCACTACAACTTAATAAATGTACGTGTAGAACAAGTCTCCGATTGGGGACCAGACTGAAATGGAGAGGAGCGCATATTTTTATTCCTTTTCTTTTCAATTGAAATGGAAAGATATAAATGCTCTAATTGGCAAGGACAAGGCCAAGTTGGACTTGGTCTACCTTCCGCTTTTTTTTTTTTTTTTTTTTTTTTTTTTTTCTATTTCAAAGGTCTACCTTCCGCTTATTGCCAAGTTGTTGTTTGATTATGGGAGCTAGGGTTGTATTCGAGTTGATGCAAATATTAAATATAAGTTTGATTTATTTAATTTTATTTTGAATATAAAATCAGTTTAAATTTATTATCGAGCTAGATATTCTATTTAAGTTTGGCCCATTTATTTTTGAACAAATTCAAACTTATTTATGAGCTGCTCAATTAATTGATTCATTTTTTATATAAAGTAAATATCATAATTATTTATTTTTTTCGCAAATC
>FXXK01001883.1:0-18593 GCA_900184695.1 Betula pendula
TGACTGCAATTTGCAAATAAAAATAGCAGATGGAACAGAACAAAGACCACAAGAAATTTCATGGGGCATAACGAAGATCTGTTTATGGGAAAAATTTTAGGTTTTTAAAATAAACCCTAAACTGAAATCCAGCACATTCAATCAAAGTAAAATCATGCATACATTGTGGAGGATGAGAGAGAGAGGGAAGGAAACACACCGAAGGTTCGAGGAATCGAGCTGGCGAGGCGGCTGAGAGGAACTGGCGGCTGACCGAGCCGGCGTGGCGGGGCGTCGATCGACGGAGGGCAACGAAATCAGGGCAGCTCGCGGAGAGGTCGGCCAGAGGAGGAGAGAGCGAGAAATTAAGTGAGAGATCAGAGAGAGGGAGATAGAGACGTGATGCTGGTGGGGAGCAGGGGATTTGATTTTCAATAATATTTCCTGGTGTAAAAGTGTACACGCCACGAAGTTAGCGGAATTTGATTTCCCCAAACATTTCCCGGCGTATACCTGTACAATACTACATGCCAGGAATTTATTTATTTATTTTATTTTTTTTTATTTATGCTCTCTAGCTTTGATTTTTCTTAATGTTGTAAATTATTACTTTTGTTTGCCTATTCAAATAAGTTTCATAACAGTTTTTTTATCAGTTCATTATACTATTTAAATATTCTTTAAATTAAGATTATGTTTGGTACTCGGAATGACTATTTTTTGGAATAGACTTTATTAAGAAAGGAATTAGTGGAATGTTATTAATTATTCCGATAGCCATGAGGGAATGGTTATTCCTTCAATACGAAAATAATCATTCTTCTTAAATTAAGAAAGAATGATTATTCCCTCAATTGAATGAATAATTATTCTCTTATAGCTATTGAATATATTTCAAGGCTATCTATTCTACTCATTGCATTTTTAATAAAAGTTATTTATTGTATAGTCATTCCACGTACCAAACGTGTCATAAATGCTAAGGGAAAGAAAAAGGAAAAAGAAACCATTTAAATATGTTTCAAACAAATACTAAGGGAAAGAGAAAGGAAAAAAAATATTTAAATATTGTTTCAAACAAATACTAAACGAAAACGAAAATTTTTTATATTAAAATAATTTTAAGGGAACCAAAAGTAGTTACATAGATGAAAGAAACAACTTTTAGTTCCCTTAGTGTTTCATTAGTTTATGGAACACTAAGGAAAGCTTGCTACAGTACTGTTTATTTTAACAGTTTTCTTATACTAAATAAGGAAATGATATTTAAATGAAACTGTTGCTAGTGCTCTTATATATTTATTGGAAAAATTATACATACCCCTCAAACTACCACCGCATTGTTTGAGCATTCTCATCCCGTCTCCCTATATTTACTCCAATTTTTGATGATAAAATCACTTTTTTCTACTTTCACTATCTATTTTTTTAATCACCTACATCCGACTCTCTAAACTAGAAATATACTTTGACTTTTTATTTAAATATAATGTTTTAAAAAATGGGAAAGTAAAAAAAAAATGGGAAAAGTAAAAAGTTAGAGAAGAAATTATAATTTATTAGTTGAAAGAGGAGTAGAGAGTATCCCTACTTTTTTCTTAAAGTATGGAGCCGGATGGAAACAATAAACTGATCGAAAAATAATTTTAGCTCTTAAGTAGAGAAATTCATATTTAAGAGCCAAATGAGAATGTCTTAATGCATAAGATCCTTTCCATTTAAATAGCCAGTTAGTTATGTAGGAGGGTAAAATTGTCTAAAAAAAGTGAAAACAATTTTACCCCTATAATGTCAACTAACCAACTCAAACTATTAATTGCTTCAATAGCCTTTTTAACTACCAAAACAATGTCAATGTACCTCCAATGACAAAAATGTCCTTTATAAAGTTAAAAAAAAAAAAATTAAAATAAAAGAAAACATTTTTAAAAAAATTAAAAATTAAAATAAAATAAAACCAAGCCACCCCTGATATCCAAGGGGGTGGCTGACCTTGGTTTTCTTTTTTTATTTTATTTTATTTTTTTAATTTTTTTTGTCAAATTTATAGAAATATTTCTGTAAAATAAATTTAGAGTTAATTTTGTCTTTTTGTTAACCTTAAGGGAAATATTGACATTATTTTGATAGTTTATGAAGATATTGACATAATTAGTAATTTTGAAACAGTGCAACACATTAACAATAAAATGATAGTTTGCGGACGATATATTTACTTTTTCCTAATTCATTTATGGCATATATTCTTACGCCAGGTTGTTTTTTTTACTGGCGTATGAAAAATTTACGCCAAATAAGTTTTTTAACCTGGCGTCTATTCTCTAAACGCCTACAAGAGCCATATTTTTTTTGTATATAAGCCTCTTTTATCTCTAAGTATCAAAAGCCCATTTACCGATGCTATATCCTTCAACTTCACCAGTTTCACTTGTGATGAATTCGATATAAGATATGAGAGGATTAGAAAAAATAAAATAAAAAAGAAGAAGAAGATCTAAGATAAGAGAGCTTACGCTGAAGACCAACTCACCGGCCACAAGGTCATAGGGGCGCTTGTAGGTCAGTCCCATGCACCTATGCCCAGAAACCTCGTAGATTTCACTACCCAGTCTACCCGTGTCTCGTTTGTCAATGATTCTCAAAATAGAACTAATTAAACAGCGGCAGGCAGTCCGATTCCGAATCCGACCCCCAACCAAAGGAAAAACAACAGGTTAGGATTAGCCGTGAGGTTGGGGGTCGGAGGATTTTTTTGCTTGGTGGATGGATGACAAATTTCAAAGGGGGACAGGGAATAAAATCCTTTCCATTTCAACCGGTTAGTGCATCATTAATGTTGAGATAATATTGAGACCATTTTGCCCCTAAAAATGCACTAACCAGCTGAAATGGAGAGGATCCTTCTCCGAGGAACAGGACCAAAGAAGTGGTCATTTAATGATTTGGCTCGCGTCATGCTATAATCGATGCTGATTGGTGACTGGCCATTTTTTTTAAATATATATGTTTTATATTTTAACATTTTTTATTGTAAGTAGCATGTTTCATGCTATGATTGATGCTGATATAACATTAGCAGTTTCTGTCAATTTTTTTAATTGTAAGGTCAAAATTTTTAAACACTTTCTAAAATCTAGATCTATTTGTCAAAACCTCAAGCCACAAGTCTAATCCACATGAATAGACCAAAACTGCATTTATCCCATATTTTAAAATGGAAGGTATTTAAAGAGACTTGGAAAATGAAAGTCTCACGGACAACCCACATGAGAAAAATAGAAATTATAGGAGGCATTTATAATGCACAACTCACAACAAGCTATTGTTTTAAAAGAATAACTTTTATTGGAACTTGACATAAACTAAATTCTTTGTGCCCTCCGATAGCAATAGGTTACATTAGCTTGGAACACCAAGACAATTTAAGACCAAAACATTGGATTACACATACTATCAACCAAAAAAATAAGAGACCTGAAACCCATCACCCTCTCAATAGAACACTGCCGTCACCTCTCCTCCGCCCCCATGCAACTCCGCCACCTACCGTCGAAGCCCATTCAAGATCATACAATAATAAAATAGAAAAAGAAAAAGGTTGTTGCCGCAAAACAAAACTCATGAGTTTGTTCAAAAGTCAGATAATTGGCTTAGCTTGCATCGACGCGGAATCGTGGATAAGAAATACAGCAAAATCTTAGATAGTGGTGGAGTTGCGTGGAGCGATAAAGGGGCTTTCGTTCTTGGTAAAGGGCGTATTACAAAGCTCAATTATATATATGTATTCCATTACCAAAATTTTAATACACATTTTACTTGGGTTTGGTGTTTCCTGTTAGTTACTTGAGTATGTTTGTTAAAATCTTTGTCTTTTATTTTTTGTTTTATGTTTTCAAAATAAAAATATTTACAAACAACACAAAACACTTAAAATTATTTTTGTCTTTATAATCCCGAATGGGCTTTGGTGGTGGAGTTGTGTGGGGCGGAGGAACGGAGGTGACAAGTGGTGTTCTCTTAAGAGGGCAATGTCCCCAAAAAGCCAACAAAAAGATAAAAATGACCTTAATATTTTTTGAATAAAACAAAATATCTTATAAATTTGAAAAAAAATTAAAAACTAAAAATAAAATATTATTTTTTTTTAAAAAAGAGGTTCCAGGGGTTCGCCAAGCCGCCCCTAAATGGTCAGGGATGTTTGGCCATATCTGAAAGTGGTTGAACCTGCCATAGCCATTGGAGGTGGTGCAGCCATCCCTTCAATTTTTATTTTTATTTTTATTTTTTTCAAAAATAAAGAGTTAGCCAAACAACCTCCAAATGGACCATATAATTGGTTTGGCTACATGTTACGCCACTAAATTGCCATAGGCCCACAAATAAGGCACCACCTTCGGCCTTGTCACCAAGTCAATAATGGCCCCGTTTGCTAACGTACTCTCTTTTTTATTTTCTCTTTTTACAAAAAAAGTCAAAACATTAACAAACAACTTTCAACACAAAACACTCCAAACATCTTTCACTTTTATGTCACATCAAAATATTTTTTTAACTGAAACATAAAAAAAATAAATTAATTAATTAAAAAAAAAAAAAAACTCCTATAAAAAGGTTATCAAATACACCCGGTAGCTCTCTTATTGTGACGTAAAAGAAGTGATAGAGTGATTGAAAAATTGTGTTTTCAATACACAAATACATGTTGATATAAAAAGACTGAAGATATTATTGATTTCAAAAGTAAGTTCTCAATACATCCGTTCAAAACTTATAGTGTAATTCTAAAGCTACAAAAGGTAATAAAATCTCCCAAGAATGGAAATACGACAGAAGAAGAAAAATAAAATTTACATGGAAATATAAAGGTGGAGAATTGAACCTAAAAGACAAGTGAATCGATTGAATAAGGGAAGATTCAACTTAAATGGTAAATAATAACTAAAATGAAGCCTAATCAATGAAATAAAAGAAATTTGACTACATATAAAAATTCCTAAAGATCTATCAGTTGACACTTTCCTTTCATGGTTGAAATTAATCTGTGATTTGGCTCATTAGCGTGCCACTTGTCAGAAACTGGCTAACCAATCCTGTTGGTACTGAAAGTCCCACCACTAAAATCCCTGCTCATGCTCGATGATAAATCCTTGCTCATTTTAATCAATCCCGTCAACATTGAAAGGCCTAACGGTAAATCACCTCCTATTATCGACCCCGTGGATAATGTACAATGTCTTTTCCTTTTGTACATCTACTGTTGGAGATTGGTTGACATATCTTGCTCAACCGGTGCCGACAATATGAGATGTCCCACTTGAAGTTTGCTGTTGGAATGAACCTATTGTTTGGTTTTCGTAGCATGATGAGCCCCTCAATAAGGGCCCTCAGCTGCACAAGGAGGTTCTTGTCATCAAGAAGATCATGGAGTTAGATGTCTGGCATACCTCTATTTTTATTCTTTTGGTGAGCGAAAGTGCTTTAGCAAAGTTGCTTAGTACTAGTCATTCACAAAAAAAAAATCAGCAATTTGGTGAGACTGTGGGAGATGTTTTGGTGTCTTTCAGTATTTTGCCTCACCAAAATAGCTATTTAAACACATGTTAATTTAATAAATTAAATGGAAAGAAGTTTATTCCAATCCACTTTAAACAAAAACTGTGTAAAAATAAACTTTTTGTGAAAATGGTAAACAAAGGCTTTTAACAATCTTGAGATTTCTCAAGACAAAATTTGGTGATGAATAGACTTGAAAGTGATAAGCTTCTCTTATATTCTTCATATATACCCATTACGAATTTTTAGTAAAATATGAGGAGGATCTACAATCTTCAATATATTATCAGCAGAATATGGTTCGCAGTTCACGTTGTTCTAAATAATTTTGTTCACATCTCATTCTGATGGTCCAAAGTTTGTAAACAAGTGAAAAAAATGGCGTCAACTTGTCCATATTTTTATCGTCTGTGCCAAGAATTTATAGGATTGTCATTTATACGGCACAAAACCTCTTATGTTATGCTTCCCTGCATTAATATGGTTGTATTAGAACTTATTATTGGGTTGCTAAGCCGTTTTGTGTTTGTTTTGTTGTAAATTTCCCTCTTCTTTCCCCTCCCGTTTGTTTGCGCTTAGACTATATATATTGTTGGGTTGCTAAGCCGTTTTGTGTTTGTTTTGTTGTAAATTTCGCTCCACTTTTCTCTCCCGGTTGTTTGCTTATATAATATTTATGTGTGTTTGTTTACGTACTCAAATATTTATTTGAGTAATTTTAAACTTTCTTACTATTTATTTCACACATTCTTAGGTAACTTTTAAAACTACCGTTGAATATCAATTAAATCAAAAATTAATAAAGATTGATTACAAATTTAATAGTGATTTTAAAAGTTACATCAATTTTGAGTGGACATGGAGTTAACATGTATTATTACTCTATTTTTAAAGCCCGGATGGGGGACAAATATTTCTTACAAATTGAGCTTGAAGAATTTTTCTCCAATTCAGTCTCTAAAACTGACATGTGTTCCTTAGTACCTGAGAAACATATATTTTTTTTAATAGCACGTGCTTCTCATATGCTTTTTTTAAGAGAATTAGTAAAATAGTAATGATATATATATGTTACCCTAATGCCTCCCTTGTGTCTGTCCAAAACTAATATGACTTTTACAATCACTATTGGATTTGTAATAGACCACTATTGGATTTTGATTCAATGATGATTTTAAAATCTACATCAATTTAAGGTGGATACAAAAAAGACATAGAGTGACATATATTATTACTCCCTTTTTTTTTTTATTCAAATTACTCCTTAAGTTATACCCACACGCTTTGGTTTGCGTCCTATCTTGGGAATTCTGGAAATCTCTTGTGCTTATAGCAATAGGTTTTTAGTTGATCTTCAAGTATAGTTCCTAATCATTAACTATGATTGTTGGTGTGCTGTCGCAGGCAACCAAAAATAAAACTTATACTCCTAAAAATCCCTGTAGTAGTGCAAGTAAGGATTGTTCCCACGGAGAGTATTCAGCCTAGTTTTATGCTACGTGAACAAGGATTAGGGGGTTTTGAGTATACGAAAACAATTTTAAGAAGAACAAAGGAACAATTCAATTTAAATTATCAAAATCAATCAAGAGAACAAACCTTGGTCGAAGTCAACATCCACCATCGAAATTTTACAACTGATCATCGATGCAAGCATATGTTAATTCATACTTTGAATATTCACCGTTAGAATTATTATCCTATCTCTCCTTAGTCGTAGTTAATTAGAAAACAAGCGATCTAATTAACCTTAACTACTAAACAACCCAAGACAAGCGCTAAAGGTTTAATTTAGTAGCAACCTTAAGAATTAGAGAGATTGATGAAGTTAAACAACACAAGCATAAGCGGTTGCATTTAATTTAATCGAACGTTCTTCCTCAGATCTAATAATTTCTGACGCAGCAAATCATTAAATCTGAGTTGTTTCGCAAATTAGAGGGATCAAACAATTACGGATTTGATATCTAATCTAGCAACAGATTGCAACGAATAATAAACTAGTAGGCCTCCTAGTAATTAAACGAGACAATCATGAAAATAGGCACAGAAGAATATCCGATACTCAAAGCATAAATTGAACACTAAAATAATTTAGATCTCACAGTTTTATTGATTCCGAGGCTTTTGTTTCCTTCAACCAATGATGAAAGTTTTAGCTACGCAGAGCCATAATGAAAACTCAAAGGATCCGTTAGAGAAGAGGGGAGAAAAAGAGTCTTTTTTTTAGTTTTTCTGATTCCCCTCTCCTTTATACACGTTTATACTCCTAATTAGAAGCCTACAAAATCTCCTAAAGGTATTCTAACTGTTATCCTAAATTAACAATATCCAAATCTGATTAATAAAGGAAAATATTAGAAATAAAATAGAGTCCTAATTTAACTAGGAAAGTGGTGTTTCCAGCTGTAATTTTCGTGCACCAAATCTGCTGGTTTCTGCATATTAGAATAGCATGCTAAGGAATGTTCTAGAACATCAACAGTGCAGGTGCCGCAACTTCCAGCCCGATTTCGACCTTGATTCAGCCAGTATCTCTCAAAACTCAAAACATAAAAGTTGTAGATCTATTTCTTGGTGTTCCATATCATCTTGAATAATCTCAATTGGAGCTTGGATGGGAGAGTTATGCCCAGATTACGAAGTGATGTCGAAACTGTCCAGAATCGCCCAATTAGCTTTGTTTTGCATTTAATGCCTCCAATTGTATCCTAAATCAAAATAAAAGAATAATGAGTACATTTAGGCACCAAATAAATATAAAAGACTAAACATTAAGAGAGAAAAATATGACATTTTGCATTCTCATCAATTGTGTTCTTAATCCATGATTTTTGCAGATTTTCATGGAATATACTATAAAAAGTGACAAAGGATACTAGTTGAGAATGTTATATATTGATAATTGATGTGGTGTGGGACTCTTAACTGGGTCCTATCGGTGTCCCTATTCAAACCTGCAATATATAATCTGTTTTTAGCTTTTCTTATTACAATCTGCAATTTCTTCTCAACCCAACCTCCCTTCCAATTAAGTTCCAATCCTGGCACCGATTTCAAAAACAAACATTTCCCATCTCTAAAGCCCCAAATCCTCTTTTATCTCTTAATGGTCACTGATTCTTCTCAACACGACGCCCATTTACAAGTAACAACCCTTTTATATTTATGTTTACGGTCATTCGGAATTTGTGAAGGTTTGAACACTTTATGATGACAGTGTTAGAAATATATCTTATTTCCCAAGACCCGTGAGATGCGAATAATAAGAAGATAGCAAAAACAATCACACACGATACCAAGATTTAAGTGGTTCGGCTTAACAAGCCTACATCCACTGTTGGAGACGACCCGGAGAAATACACTATCAAAAGATGAGTACAAAAGTAACAGGGAGAAAAATCACTCAAAACCCAAAGCCCAATACACCCGTTATCTCAACCTCACACAACAGAGGAAAAAATAACAATTGGAACTCTGCAATTTTTTCTTCTCCCTACGCACTCACCATGCGTTCTCCACTCTCCTTTTCTCTCTCCCTTTCTTTTCCCTGCCTCGCCCTTTTGTCTTCCTGCACTGCCGTGCTCCTTTTTGGTGTACTGCATAAAGGGCTGCTCCAGCCCTTTTAAATAGCATGAAGTCGGCTAGTATAAAACCTTTCTTGGCTTGGAGTAGAAAAAGGAAAATCAGGTTTCCAAAGGATTACTAACCAGCTATGGAATTCCAAGAGAACAAGGAAAAAAGACATTGGGCCCACGTCAAATACAAGTCACGCCCAACAATCTCCCACTTGACTTGAATTCCACCAAGTCTCAAAAGCAAATCTCCTCAGGTCGTCTCCCCTACCTGTCCTCAAACTTGAAGACCAACTGAAGCTGCGCACAGCTTCAGTTTCTCAACAGTCACACCTTTTGTAAACATGTTTGCTGGATTCTCTATACCACAAATTTTCTCAAGTATCAATTGTTCGCTTTCCAGTAGTGAACGTATGAAGTGATACCTCAGCTAAATGTGCTTTGTCCTTGAATGATAAGTCGGGTTCTTCGCAAGAAAAATAGCACTCTGACTGTCACTGTGTAGAACGCTCTTCTCATTCTTCTTACCCAACTCATCCAAGAAACCCTTTAGCCAGACCATCTCCTTTACGGCTTCTGTCACAGCCACGTATTCAGCTTTTGTAGTAGAAAGGACCACAATTTTCTGTAACTTTGAGGCCCAGCACACTGCTGTACCACCTAGGGTATATACAAACCCTGTAGTACACTTCCTGCTATCAACATCACCAGCTAGATCAGCATCCACGTAGCCCTGCAGCTTCAAATCTGCTCCTGTGAAGCAAAGGGACATATCTGAAGTTCCTCTCAGATATCGCAAAATCCACTTGACTGCCTCCCAATGCTGTTTTCCTGGATTGGCCATATATCTGCTCACAGCTCCCACTGCATGTGCAATATCCGGTCTAGTGCAGACCATTGCGTACATCAGACTTCCGATAGCTGAGGCGTAGGGCACCTTGCTCATGTATGCCTTCTCTTGATCCGTCTTTGGTGACTGATCCTTGGTTAGTTTGAATTGCCTTCCCAAGGGTGTGCTTACCGGCTTAGCTCCATCTATGCTAAACCTGCCGAGAATCTTCTTCACATACTCTGTTTGTGAAAGCTTCAGTATACCATTAGCTCTGTCTCTAATGATTCTCATACCCAGGATTTGTTTTGCAGCTTCCAAATCCTTCATTGCAAACTGTGATGATAACTGTTTCTTCAAATTCTTGATCTCTTCCATACAGAACCCTGCAACGAGCATATCATCCACATACAACAGTAAGATGATATAAGAGTTCTTAAAACTCTTAACATAACAGCAATGATCTGCATTGCACCTCGTAAACCCAGCAAAGTCCATGAAGCTGTCGAACTTCTTGTACCGTTGTCTTAGAGCTTGTTTTAAGCCATACAAGCTCTTCCTCAGTTTGCATACTTGACTTTCTTTCCTCTGCACTGTGAATCCCTGTGGTTGCTTCATGTAGATATTTTCCTCCAAATCATCATGAAGGAATACTGTCTTCACATCTAATTGCTCAAGATGTAGATTTTCTGCCGCCACAATTCTCAGTACCAATCTGATGGTTGTCATCTTCACCACTGGTGAAAATATGTCGGTATAGTCAATACCTTCCTTTTGCTGAAAGCCCTTGACAACCAATCTCGCCTTGTAGCGCTTGCTACCATCATGCTCATCCTTTATTCTATACACCCACTTATTATGTAAAGCCTTCTTACCTGCTGGCAACTCAGTCAGCTCCCATGTCTGGTTAGTCATCAATGAGTCCATCTCATCTTTCATGGCTAACTCCCACTTGGTTGAATTTTCAACCTGCAAGGCTTCATCATACGTCTCTGGCTCACCGCCATCTGTCAACAGAATATAGAACAAGGAGGGTGAAAAACACTGTGGAGGTCTAATGGTTTTGGTAGACCTTCGGACAGCCGTTGTAGGTGTTCCCTGCTCAATCTGTTGTTCTTCAGTTTCTTCAAATTCAGAATCTTGTTCAGCTTCTGGATCCTCATCAACTTCTGAATTTCTTCTCTGAGCTGCACCATTAGAAATCTCATCCAAGCTGATAAAATCAAGCTTCTCAGCCTCTGACTCTGCATTGACTGATTCGGCATTCGAACCGTCCTTGTACACAGCCATTTCATTAAAAGTAACATTCCTACTTCTAATGATCTTCCGGTTTTGATCATCCCAAAACCTATACCCGAATGCCTCATCCCCATAGCCAATGAAATAACATTTCTTAGACTTAGCATCTAACTTGCTACGAGCATCAGATTCAATGTAAACATATGAGACACAACCAAAAACTTTCAAGTGAGAAAGATTTACCTCCTTTCCACTCCAGACTTCTTCAGGTAGTCTGTGGCCCAGAGGAACAGAGGGTCCTCTATTTATCAAGTAAGCAGCAGTACTCACTACATCCGCCCAGAAAGTTTTTGGTAACCCAGCATGCAACCTCATACTTCTTGCACGCTCATTGAGGGTTCTGTTCATGCGCTCCGCGACGCCATTCTGTTGTGGTGTCTCTGGGATAGTTTTCTGCATCTTAATCCCATTTACCGCGCAAAACTGTTTAAATCTCCCGTCTTCATATTCTCCTCCATTGTCTGATCTTAGGCACTTCAATTTAAGACCAGTTTCTATCTCTACCATGGTCTTCCACTTCTTAAAAACTTCAAATACATCAGATTTTTGCTTTAAGAAGTATATCCATACCTTTCTGCTTGAATCATCTATGAAAGTGATGTAGTACCGCGAGCCTCCAAGAGATGCCACTGGGGAGGGACCCCACAAATCCGTGTGTACTAGCTCCAACTTTTCAGGCTTCGAAGTTCTGCCAACATTCATGAAACTCACCTTCTTCTGCTTCCCTAGGATGCAGTCTTCACACAAGTCAGATTCAACTGACTTCAGTTATGGTAGTTTCCCTTTTGACAGCAACACCTTCATCCCTTTCTCGCTCATATGCCCAAGCCTTAGGTGCCATAGTTTAGAATCACCCTTTGCAACTACAACTGCAACTGTATCTCTTGGATTAGTAGTCAAATAGAGAGTACCTATTTTATATCCCCGAGCCAAGAGTCTGGCTCCCATGCATACTTTCCACTGACCACCGTGGAATTTTATGGCATACCCTTCTTCGTCAAGTTGTCCCACTGAAATCAGGTTCTTCTTCAGCTGTGGGACATGTCTGACCTTTTGTAGCTTCCATACCGAATCGCTATGGACTCTGATGCGAACATCGCCCATACCCACGATATTTAGAGGCGTTCCGTCAGCCAAGTACACTTTCCCGAAATCTCCAGCAACGTAGTTTTCGAGTACTTCACGGATCGCAGTGGTATGAAAAGAAGCTCCTGAGTCCATGACCCAAGAGTCAAAAGGACTGTCAACAGAGAGAACTAGAGCATCTTGTATTTCTTCTGTTGCCACGACATTTGCAGAGTCGTTACCAGTCTTCTTTCTTGGTTCTTTGCTATTTTTCTTGAAGTAGCCTGTCTTGCCACAATTCCAACACTCCAGCTGTCGTCCAGATCTGGATTTGCTTCTACCCTTTCTGGATTTTGATCTGCCCCCGCCAGAGTTCCTGAGTTCCTGTCTTGTACTCTACCTCTTGTCTCGAGGTTTAGGGCTGCACCAGAAGTCGAGGTTTCACCGGCGTCTTTTCTCCGAACTTCCTCGCTTAGAATCAAATCCCGTATGTCTTCATAACTGAGCTTGCTCTTCCCTGCAGAATTGCTTACAGCCAACCGCACAGCTTCCCAGCTATTTGGCAACGACGCCAACACAATCAAAGCACAAATCTCATCACCAAAATCAATATCTACTGAGGATAATTGATTTGTGATGGTGTTGAACTCATTGAGATGTTGCGCTACCGAGGCTCCTTCAGCCATCTTTAAATTGAACAACTTCTTCATCAGGTGCACCTTGTTGTTTGCCGACGGTTTCTCATACATACTTGACAAAGCCGCCATTAGACCTGCAGTGGTCTTTTCCTTCACAACATTGTGTGCCACTGATCTTGACAACGATAACCTGATAACTGTCAGGGCCTTCCGATCAAGTAGAGCCCAATCGCTATCGTACATATCGTCTGGTTGTTCCCCCAAAAGAGGCAGATGTAATTCATTCCCATAAAGTACATCTTCAATCTGCATCTTCCAATATGCAAAATCTGTGCCATCAAATTTTCCGATTCTTTTTGCTTTTCTATCTTCTCCTGCCATCGCTCCCACTCGAACCAAAAGCTCTGATACCAGTTGTTAGGAAATATATCTTATTTCCCCCAAGACCCGTGAGATGCGAATAATAAGAAGATAGCAAAAAACAATCACACACGACACCAAGATTTAAGTGGTTCGGCTTAACAAGCCTACATCCACTGTTGGAGACGACCCAGAGAAATTCACNGTGAGATGCGAATAATAAGAAGATAGCAAAAAACAATCACACACGACACCAAGATTTAAGTGGTTCGGCTTAACAAGCCTACATCCACTGTTGGAGACGACCCAGAGAAATTCACTATGAAAAGATGGCGTACAAAAGTAACAGGGAAAAAAATCACTCAAAACCCAAAGCCCCAATACACCCGTATCTCACCCTCACACACCAGAGGAAAAAATAACAATTGGAACTCTGCAATTTTTTCTTCTCCCTACGCACTACACCATGCGTTCTCCACCTCTCTTTTTTCTCTCTCCCTTTCTTTTCCCTCTCCCCTTTTTTTCTTCACTGCACTGCCGTGCTCCTTTTTGGTGTACTGCATAAAGGGCTGCTCCAGCCCTTTTAAATAGCATGAAGTCGGCTAGTATAAAACCTTTCTTGGCTTGGAGTAGAAAAAGGAAAATCAGATTTCCAAAGGATTACTAACCAGCTAGGGAATTCCAAGAGAACAAGGAAAAAAGACATTGGGCCCACGTCAAATACAAGTCACGCCCAACAGACAGCTGTGAGCACGAGAGATTTCCCTGTCAACAGAGGATAAAACCTTCACCGCCAGACCAGCCACCCTTTACCATCAGATATTCAGATCCAAAGCTATTTATCTATACTATATCAAAGACTGTTGTATGGTGAATGTCTTGGCTTATTTTATTAAAAAAAAACAGCATTTATTAAAAATGAATGAAGTTAAATAAAATAGTCAGGCCTCGTTTGATACGCGGAATGAGTATTCCATCAAGAAAATAAAAAGTTGTTACTGGAAATGAATGATAGTGGAATTGAATAATTATTTTTATTCTTAAGTTTTGTGACAACACATATGCTCTAATTGGAATTGAACTAAAATTAATAAAAAAAAAAAACTTGACTCTATTACTTCTTGTTTTTAAATTCAAAATTAGAAAGAAAAAAAAAACGTGAAATACGGTGGGTATCTGGCCACCCACACCCATGGCAGAAACGGGGGGTGGGGCACCACCCCCGGAGTGACTTGTTGTGGACCCACGAGGCACTCTGGGGGTGGTCTTGGCCACCCCCAGTTTCTGCCATGGGTGTGGTTGCCGGACACCCACTGATTTCAACATTTTTTTCCCTTTAATTTTGATATAAAATAAAAGAAAAAAATGGGTTTTTTTTGAAAAATGTTGTCTATTCCTTCAGGAATAGTTATTCATCTTATTTTTTAGAGGAATTTTCTTTTCATAAGGGAATATTTATTCCTATGGAATAGCTATTCTTAGGAATAAATTCCTACCAAATGAAAGAATGGGTATTCCAAATGAATAGTAATTTCATTTCAGGGGTCTATTCTGCAAACCAAACGGGATCAAGAATTTATACTTGAAATAGTCATCAGTGAATTATTATTCTTTAAATTGGGGGAATAACTATTCTTCTCAAATTTATAGGACTAGCTATTCTCCCAATTTAAGAAATAGTTATTCCTTCGTGACAATGAGAAAAATTATTTCAAGGTTAATCCATTATACTTTTTTCCATTTCTAATAAAATTTATTCTTTTTTTTTTTTTTTTTTATGTAATAGTCTACGCGTACCAAACGTAACCTTAAGGTATTTATTTCTTTTTTCGTTTGGGTAGCTAATGTTTGTGATGTTAGTTTGAAGATGTATATTGGTTACGCACTTAAATGCCACAGACCCACTGATAAAGCGCAACTGTTGGCAACCGGCCCGTTTGTTAATTCATTCTCTTTTTTCTTATTCTTATTTTTTATTAAAAAAAATTAAAATATTAACAAATAACTTTCGACGTAAAACACTAAAAAAGCAAGGCCCAATTAAGTAATCATGGAGGAGTGGGTTTGGGAGCTATATGGAATAGGAAAGTTACTTGAAGCAGTTGATCTAAGGCTGGGGGGAGATTTTGATGAGCAACAAATGGAGCGCTTGATGATTGTTGGACTTTGGTGTGCTCACCCTGATCGAAACCTTAGGCCTTCAATAATGCAAACAATTCATGTACTCAATTTTGAGGCTCCATTGCCTTTTCTCCCATCAAATATGCCAGGGCCACCACATCTTGCTCCTATTGTGAATAGACATGCAATGTCAGTTTCTATGTCCAATGGTTCTACTAATTGTGGCGAAGGAAGGAATCAATTTTCAAGCAATAGTTACACAAATTCCTCTCTGTCCACCTCATCCTCCGTAGCTCCACAATCCACATCGCTTTTGCATACGTGTTAAATTTGTCAGAGGTACATTAATTTGGCATTCTTATTTGATTGATTAGGTGTTCAATTTTTCTCGTACACTATCACCTCTTTGTATTTTATTTTACATCTTAGTTTTCCCAATGCTCAAAATGTTTTACGGTGTAAACGATATACATGTGTATGTGCTTTCTACCTTAAGCATGAATTTCGTACAATACATGTATAGATAACCTAATAGTCCCAAATTGTGAAACTTGTTATGTATTCAACATGATAATCATTATAACATATATTTAATAGAAAGATATCATTAAACGATATAACCGTTAGAAAGGATATAAAATTGTTATGGGTTAATTACATTAACCCGCTCAACTACAACTCATTTACAACTTGCCATCACGAGCTACCAACTATGTAGGGCTGTGCAGACCGTCCGTGTACAGCTCATTGGCTGGCCTCCGGCTGTGACTACACTGCCACAAACAACCGGCGGCCCATAGGCGGTACAATATTTCTTTACCTGTAACGCCCAGGAAAATAGTAAAAAGTTTATTACTAATAACCCTTTAACAAATAGAATTAATAGAATATGAATAATATTAATCAATAATAATACTAGTGTGATAATGGTATAATATGATTATATTAAGATATTAGAATAATAAAATAGAAATGATAAGTCATAGTGTGGTAAACAATTAATTACAAGTGTAAGTTCTAATTTGATTACATAAAGTATCTTATATTAATTAACAACTGATAAGGAATTATAATGAAAGAACACATGAGAATTTTAGCACAATCAATTTTAAGCCTTTTGTTTGAATTGAACCAACTGGAAAGAATTGATCATAACTTTTGATTTCGAACTCCGATTGAAGCAAACTTGATAGCGTTGGAAAGATGATTCGAAAATTTTCCAATTCCAACATTTAGAGGGTCAAAACGGGCTGTGAAGAGAAAACTAAAATCTGAAGCGCTGAAACACGAAAATCATATATATTGTTAAGGATTTTACTAAGTCCGAAAATTAGAATTAGTTGTTACTATATTGTTGGATTGATGACCAAATGGGTATGTTCATGGAGTTTAATTATGGGTATTGACGATAAGATGAAATTTTGTTTGATGCCTTTTGTGGAAGATAGATTAACTAAATTGGTGTTTGTTGGTGAATCTAGAACTTAGACTTTGATGGTAACTTTTGGATCAATGACCAATTGGGTATATTATTGGAGCTTGATTTTGGGTATTGTCGGTTGTAATGGAGAATAAAGTTTTGATGATGGATACTAATGGATGTGTTTTAGTAATCCTATGAAAATGAGTTTCTATGGAAACTAAGTATTTCATAAGTATGTTCTAAATGGGTATCTATAAGGCCGTGAATCCACTGGACTTTTGGCTTAATTCACCAAAGGGCTAAACAACACCTTTATATAGCACTCAAAGTTGGTCAACACCAAGGCTAAGAAAAGCTTGTCCATTCTCGGCTTGGAGAGGAGAAAAGAAAACCAAAAACTTCAAGGATTACTTTCCACCGGCTAGGGAAATCCAAGAGAAAAAAGGAAAAGATATTGGGCCCAAAAAAGGATTCAAGTCACGCCCAACACCGAGGCCAACACATCCTGCTCTAGCAGTGAATAGATATGCAATGTCACTTTCTATGTCCAATGTTGCTACTAATTATGAAGGAGGTCGGAATCAATATTCAAGCAATAGTTATACCAATTCTTCTCAATTCACCCTGTTAAATATATTGGAGAAGAGTGAGGAGAAGAGAAAGAGAGCGGAACAGAAAAAGATGTAAGGACTACATCTTGTATATTCAGTATATATTGTACTATTACAAAGGCCTCTATTTATAAAGAGGCTATGAGTGGTGACCAAAGAACCCTAAACTAAATAAGGTAGGGAATAACATAATAAAAGAGAATAATATATTTTAACACACATCATCCTTTACAGCTTCCCGATCTACATCACTCTGTACACACGCTAAATTGGTTAGAGGTACACTTAATTTGGCATTGTTATTGATTGATTTGGTGTTCAATTTTACTCGTACACTAGCACCTCTTTGTATCACATTTTACATCTTAGTTGTCCAAGTGCTCAAAATGTTTTAGAGTGTAAATGATATTCGTGTATGTGCTTTCTACCTTAAATATGAGTTTCATACAATACATGTATATATAAACAACCTAACAGTCCCAAATTGTGAACTTGTGATGGATTGAGCATCATAATAACATGATCATATATTATATATAAAAGCAGAAGCTTTCCAGATAATAACTTAAAATTGCAATAAGTGTGCCTTCAAATTTTGACAAATGGTGTTTTAGAGGCCCTAAATTTGTAACAAATGGCATGTTTAAATAAAACACGCTTGCCAATTGTAAAAGTTGAAAACACAAATCAGAAATCTTACCAATTTTGGATTGACTTGCGTTAAACAAGTAGCCAGCCAATGATAAGTTGATTTTCTATCCCAAAAAGGTACTTTTCTAATGATAAATTATTGATTATTATCAACTGACTAATTGACATATATTTGTTAACGAATTGATTAGTGTTTGGTTGTATCCGGTGTATACAACCTGAAAGACTTTTTAATATTTTTAAATGGGACAAGGTGGTAGCAGAGCAGGCTGAATGCCTAAGCAAATTGGGCAATCGCCTAATGCTCCAAATAGAAATAGTATAAAGTTGGTACATCTTAATGGTGTACATGAAGTTAATTTCGTCTTTTAAAAAATTTAAATGATGTGGCATCATGTATGTCATTAGATGCTTCAACTTTAAATTTGAAATAGAGATGATCTTATTCCAATTTGAAGTGGCTTAGACAAAGGAGATTTGCTATCTGTA